>JAQGAF010004634.1:0-13883 GCA_034687865.1 Kryphioiulus occultus
CCGACCTCGGCCGGGATGCGAACCCGCAACTCTTGGGTCGAGTGGCCAGTGCGCTACCACTCGGCCACCGGCGCCGGCTCCTTCATATTATGAAATAAAATATTAAGTGTGACTATTGAGTGTTAAGTTATAAGTTCATCATCATTTAAGGAAGGCGCCCAGAAAAACTTGTGTGTTTGCGTACCTTTCAAAATGTGCATTCTAGTATAGGGACATGAGTCACACGACGATTTCGAATGCATTTTTTATTAGTTTAAATTTGTGAACTTCTTGGGAAAGGGGCGACGTTACTCCGTAAACTTTAAATGACATAAAATGTCAAGTGAACAGAAAATGTCTAACAAATTCCAGCCCCTTATTCTCAAGACACACCGAACTAAAATCTAGTTTTAGAAACTGGGTAATGGCTGTGTTTTCCACTCGGTTATGGAAAACCAGATTACATATTCATATCTACGCCCTCTACGTAACCATGCACGTTTTTTCAATTATCTCGTTTTTTTCTTTGGTGTGGCTTGAGTATTAGCCTAGGGCGTCTGTAAGTCGGTTAAAAATGATTTTGACAACGTCATAGATGAAACAAGATTAGTTAATATAAAGGTTGCAAAAAAAACTTGAAAAATGAAATCAATGGTTTCTATAAAAGAAACAAATTTAAACGAAAAACGAAATCGTAGGCACCATACATGGTGCCATACACCATACATCAAACACCCAAACAAGTGATGAGGTTCAAAACGTTCACCAGAGGATATACATGTAGAATGACAAAGTTCATACACACGAATTACAGCTTAATTGTTTCACCGCCACAATTGCTGACCTTGTCAGGTTGCACAAAGTTGGCCACTCGCATAATCCCATTTCGCCTGACAATTGCAATTAGTCAGCAGGAATTCGTCAATGAAAAAGACCTTCCAAATGAATTATTAATATCTGTAATGCCGACCGGGCAACGGTCCATAAGTACATTATTGTGTGACCTTAGCTAACAAGCGGTTAACACTGCGCGCCCCATCAGAATACCAAGCGTGCAAGACAAGAAAGGCAGAAAAAAACTGATCAATTTTCATTGTCAAAGAAATAAGTCAGCTCATAACTCACCGACATGGACGACCAAGAAAATCAGAGCCACCACCAGGGTCCCGGCAGAACAGCGTGACATTTCGGCGATATTTCCTTGGCAAAAACCGTTAACTTTAGTCCGTAGCGTTGGTTGGCAAACGACACCCTCGCAGCACCCAAACAAACGAAACTAAAATTCGAAAACTTTTGCAGCTCCAAATACTCCCAGACGAGTCACGTGAGCTTGAAGGGCGTCCAATGTTGCCAGGGCAGGGCTCAAGAGCGGCCGAAAATAAAAAGGCGGGAAGTGACGTAATCCGTCCTGTTCGAACATGCGTGATTGACGCGCGAAGTGCAAAAAGTTGGCGAAAGTTGAAAAGTTTTGGCAAGAAATCCTTCAATAACTGAAGAAGCTCTGCAGCGTCAAACGGAAGCTTCCGTTTCCAGGGGTACTTTCGAATGTCCGCGAAAATGAAACACGGCAATTCGAATGCCTGGAAGGGTTGAAAGTGGAATAGAACGTGAACGGTGGGCGGAGTCAAAGGGTCACGTGGTGGGGCACGAGGGAACGCCCCTTTGGGTGTGCTGCACGAGAGCTGATGCACACGAGCGAGCCGCGGCAAGAAAGTAGCGAGTGCGAAGTGTGGGGGATAAATCGTGGCTGATGGAATGCTGACGATGGGGCATAGAATTGGAGCAACGCAGCGCCATCTAGCGATCAAATGCGGCAACTAGTCTCTGCTCATATACATGTACATGTTCACCGACACCTAATTTTTTTATTTCTCAGAATAAAAAAGAAGTAAATATTAACAGAATTCAAAAGCGAACCAAACGACATTCTTTTTCGCTTAATTTGAATTCGTCCTCGTTATCTGTTAAAACTGGTTGTAGGAGTCAAGAATTTTAATTTGTGAGAAACGCGAAAACGCCTTCGACAAAATATGCAGGGTGTCACAAAACTAGTTGAACACTTTCATATACTTGTACTGTGACTGTACATGTGGCCATGCGGATATCAGTTCCTTTTGAAAAGCAGGGTACAGCAGACAGCAGTCTAACGTAATATTCTCTATAAACTAATACCCCGACGTGGGACAGGTATTAGTAGGATATGTGCACACCTCCCTGCTCCCAATACCGTACAGTTGGTTTCTCCTATAAGCACGTACATATAAGTTTCGCTGCGCAGCTTGCACATTTTTTGTTTTTCATAGGATTACAACCTAATCAAACCTCATCTACAGTACATGTACATTATAACCGATAGGCATACATTAGGCTAGGTTAGATTAGGTCAGGTTAGGTTACGTTAAATCTGCAAGTTTCCCACAAAGCCTTTGTGCCATAAGCTCCTATTCAATAATTTTTTAGTGTTATTTTTTTACCCCACAACTTTTTCAAACTAATAGTACAGTTTATAATGCAGAACATTCAGTAAAATATGAAATGCGAAGGGGAAAATATAAAAGTGACTTCACATAAAGTTCAGTAAATGTACTAGCAAAATGTGGCGCTCTAATTGTTTGCCTACAGGTACACTTAAGTTTCCTGAGAGCCAAATTTGTGAGAACGTCATGTTTATTGCAAAAAATCGCAGTTTCCAGATGGTAGGAAACTAATAACACCTCTAAATTAATATTCAGCACCGATCCCAAGGATATTATTTCAGGCAGGATCTACTGTAGTCAGAAAAACCGGTTAAAATGCCGAAATTTATATCAGCTATCATGAGCTTTGACAGCACCTCCCCAACTCAACTTATGCATCAACAAGACAAAAAAAGAAAATTTCAGAGCAGCAGAAAAATTGCTGGCATTTCAGCCCCGTCAAAGGAGAAGTTGCTGTGGCGCAATGAATAGTTTGTGCATCGGTTGTTTATTAGCTTAGTTTAACAATGTCCAAGGGTGTAGCCACAATAGCCTGCTAAGTGACAGGATTCAAAAGTGCCAACGCTTGCCAGATGGAATGTCAACACCATGCCATCTCATAGGAGGACATATGAAACTGTTGTGCAAGTCGGAACCAGCTGGGCCACACAGCAGATCGAGTGATAGCATCAACATACATTAAATCAGTTCATAACAAATTGCCATCATCGCATTGTCCTTCAAACGACTTTTGGAGACGCCTGGACCACAGACGAGCACGTGTCCAATGGAAGAAAGAACACGGCAGAAGTAAAAAATTTAGCCATGACTTTGTAGCATCTGAATATGGTACATTACTATAGAAGGCCTATTTTCTCAATGTTAATTACTGTATCTACCGTAATTAGTTAATTATTACATCTCTTGCTCCAGTAGGAGCGGAGGCGGACAGCTTCCTGCATCTTATTCAACAACACTATGAGTGCATGTGTGCCTTAAATTCCTATCTTGAAAAAAATCAAATCAACTTCAAAGCTGATCTCCAATGCCCCTGCTCGGTAAATTTTGAGCACTTCAAAATGTGGGCGTTATTGCTCACATCCACATGAGATGTGCAAGCTGAAACAAGTTTAAGTTTGGCTCGGACAACATTTCATTAGTGGAAGATGAGTGAAACAAATAGAAAAGGTCAAAAGTAGGTTTTCGCATATTCCCTCCGGAGTTATTGTTTCCTACTATTTCCTCAAAAAAAGAATAACAATCACTTGAAAATGGGATTTCAATGTTGGGATTTTGAAAATAAGTTGGCTGCTGGATATGTTATTCCTAGGAGGACAATAAAAGTAAAATTGCACGTTTTTTGGAGACTGCCTGGAAAAAGTAAAAAAGAGAAAAATAAAAATAGCACGAAATGAATAAATAAAAACAAATAATACTTGGAAGCTGAATGCAATGATTGTTTTTTTATCAATAAAACGGGTATATCGAGTGTATTACAGGAATACCCGCGCTGTCTTGAAAAATCCATGCAATTTTAATGTTCTTATCATCGTAAAGAATAAAGAACTTAATACGGAAATCTGGAATTTCGCTAGAAATTGTTTTCGGAGCCAGAATGAAATGTCTTCACCAGAACGCTTTAAAAGATATTAAAAAGCTGGCGGATCCTATTCTGCGAGACAATTCAAATTTCGGATTTCCAAGCAAAGTGGATGTGCAGCAAGTTCATGAAATTTGCACAATTTTATTCCTGAAACAGACGGAATAAAGGAATGAATTTTTTTCCAAATTTAATTCGCCGATAAAAACAGGGAATCTTTTCTAAACTTGTACGAGAACATACAGTTCATTCATTGTTTTATTCGAATTAAATGAGATCGCAGATGTACACAACGCCCATGGTATATGACCAATGAAATAAGCTTCATATTGCAGTTAATTGAACGAAATAAAAGCATGGATCCAATAACAATAAACTGCTGGCATTAATTATTAAAGCAACTTTCAACTTCAAGGTCTACTTCAACGCAGTTCCAATTCAAGGTAAGAAGTAAATGTAGGCTGACATTTACATGTACCTTGCCTTATATAGTAAGCTCATTTCAAGCAAATGGTACAGATGTGATCGAAATTGTGATGTATACTCAACGGGTGAGTATACTGGCCAATTGGCTAAAACAATTATAAAACTTGCAACGACGTTTTGCTTTTATCATTAAAAACATTAATTTGTTGATGGATTATGAGCATGGCAATTAGGCAGTTTCAATTATAGTATTGATACATGTGCATTTATGTTGTTGGGGTACATGAGCAGAGTTATTTTCGAGTCAGATGCAATCATTCCAGTCATGTGAATTTTCCCTGTAAACAGACCTGCATTAGTCGGTTCATATTCAGAGATTTTAAGCTTAGAAACGATTGACGCAAGTACTGTATAAGTTGTTTTGAGAATTTTAATAGCCTTGTTCAAAGAATAAAAATAATTTGCCTTTTTGTTTATGAATGCTAGTGCAACTGATCCATTTCATGCTTTCCTAAAGTACAGGGTGCCCCATCATCCTTCTTATTTGGAATGTTCTTATTTCTGTACAAAAGTTAATCAGTTTTTGTATAATTTTTCTTTTCTAGAAATATTCCCATGATGGAGGAATTGTTTCAATCACCAAACCATCTGAATTGTTATTTTTATTACATGTAGACCGAATAATTGTCTCACTTACCATTCCAGGCCAACCAGTTTCAGAGACATCAATGTGCTCACATTTGAAGCATATTTTTATAATTTCGTGGGATATTCACCAAATTCATTTCCCCCATCCAAACAATTGACGTCCCCATTTTGACTCGACTATTAATGACAAATTTGGACTGAATAATTGTAAACCGTCAACTTCAGCCTGTAAAGTCAGGCTGCAATCCAATTAAGTCAAAATTTTACAACTGGACATGAATTAAAAAATTTACGTTGTGTAATTTTGCCCGCCATTTTGAGTCAGTTTTTCGCAGAAAAACAAATTAGTGCCAGTTTTGAAAACACTGGTCAGGTGTTATTGTTTTTGAAACTACATGTAAAAAGACAGTAATCTGCCAGACCAGTATATGACCTGTTGCAGTACAGAAACAGGAACATTGGGTGTAACCAGGTTTTTTTTAAGTTAACTGTCAAAAGAAACTAGTTACACCCAATTAGCCTGCTTGCTACTGTATATCGAAATCTCCCATTTTCTGTTCAATAGCCCATAAAACAGACTTCGCAGACTATGCAGTCCCGGGTCTCCCAATGAGGCTTTCCAATAAAAGCCAACGAACAGATCGCCTCCACGCTCATTTACATAATTAATTTCGCCCTATGTATTAATAACAGGCGCAATTTTTTGTCTCATAATTTCCTTTTAATTAAATCTTACGAGGCGCGTGCGGCCAGGGGTTGAGCGGTTAATTGTTACGAAAACCTCCCTCAAGGGGGTGCTCCTATCGAATGGCCGTTTGCTTATGCGTGCCGCATCTTCGCCATTAATTAAAGCCACTCGGTCGAGCCGTTACTTTGCATAAAAGCAATTAATGATACGCCAGCATGCGGACACAATTTGCATATAATTCACGATAAAATCATAGCGGGCTTAGATCGCTGCAAAACTAAACACGAACAGTATATCCGTGCACTTACTGTGCATTACTACCAGCCACCGTCAACCAAAGACCAATTTGTGAACAAAATGGCAAAAAAATAGATCATGATTGCATTACCTAACTCCAACTATCTTTTCATAAAATTTCGCAAAGTCTGATTGCAGAGTCTGCATTTGTTTTTTTTTTTGAAAAATTAAGTTTATCAGGAAATTCTAATTTGGTGAACGAAACCACCGTGGTGGTAGAACCTGTCATTCCAATCTACTTATGGAAACTTCGAACCTATTCGGATCCATACTATAGCACTTATTTCTTGCATGCCATCAGACGTTACAGTCCTAAGCTTCAAGAAATTAAATTTAACAATGATGATGGTAACCATCCTAATTCGGTAATAATTGCCGATTAAATTGGGTTGATGGATTACATTCCCCACCACACTGAATGTTGGGTGCCGAGTTGAACTGAATTGAAACATTCTGAAAAAAAACATTGCCCAAACCAGAATGTTTGACAAAGCAGGTCTTGTGCACAAAGGGGACATTCCAAAATACTTCATCAAATACGGATCAACTTCATTTTTGCAAGTTTTCATCATACAAATCGTTCGTCCTCTTAGTCTGCCGATGGGTGCTTAGGCAACCACATTTTGTGGATGGTCGGAGAATGCATGTACCAGCAAGTTCTGGACTTTGGCAATGGAACTATCGTCATGGCAACTCCAAGCGACCTTGTGATGACATGGTTGACATTGGCTGGGAGAAATCGAACACACTTCTGAAAAAGTTTGAACTGATTATCCATGTAGTTGCCAGACTAGCGAACCAATCGCTGATCCGGATCCCGGAGGAGTTGGACCGCTGGAAGCTGCATTGGAGAAGCCGAGCAAGAGCTTCGAACTCATCGGTTAATTTAGAAAGTTTTAAAAACTAATTAAGATTTCGCTCACTCCATTGGCATCACTTTTTGCTGCCATTGTTTTATTATTCCGTTGGCCTCCGCCAACCACGGCACGATTATTTCCAAACACGCTCGATCGCGTTCCACGGGTACGACGTTACCCGGCCAGCCCGTACCCGAGGGGGAACTCCCTAAAGGCCGCACTTAATCGCTGCCTAAACGTAAAAGCCGTTCATGTTTTATTAATTGCAATTAAGCGGCCCTTAATGGATCCATCGAGTGCCATTAGACTCCTCCCACCCCCGCCCCCAATCTGATTCCAAAACCCATTAAAACAATAAAGGAACAACAGAAGGCCCCATCGACGTAGCCAGAAAATAGGGCCAACGATCCAGTGGTAATCGTCGGATCAACGCCAAAAAAAGCACCTCGAGCCCATAAAAATCCTTAAATAACGCTAATGACGCAATCGATCCTATGATAACGAGGTGTTTATTTAACGATTTCGTCAATGCGAAGGGGATGGACCATAGCCCGTGGAACCACCTCTGCTTCCAACGCCACTAAACATAGAAAGTTGTCCAAGATTCACTATAGTCAGTGCAGTCAATGTGGCTTGTTGGAGGTCTGCCCTGAGCAATCAAGATCATCGAAGTTATTGAGTTCATACTTCATGATGTATTTGTGAGAATCAAACCAATGAAAATCGTGGAAATTTCCAATTTACTCAGCAATAAAGTACAGCCTAATGCAGGCGTTCGTGCTCTGATGAAAAGTCCAAAACCATCTTATATGGCACAAGAAATGATACGTGTTCAACCTAAACTACCATAACATTTCTGAGACAGGTTCAGTACATTCAGAATATTTATTGGAAAAATAGACATTTCAAATCTTGCGCATACCCGCTTCATTAAATTTACAGTTTTAAGTACGAGCATACATCTCAAGTTCTCATACACAAAGTGTTTGAATACGAGCAAATGAATGCATTCCAAGTGTGCAATCACCAGGTCACCCATGTTTCGAATGACAGGGTACGAGAAGAATTAATTCATTAATGTTCTCTGCCTGTTCAATCACTAATTTAGCTAGGAGAATGCTTGCTGTCAACAATCCAGTCATATTTAGCATGTGACAACTAATTTTTTTTACAAGTGGATAACTGGAGCTGCATGTTGGTTAGCCACCGAGATCTTCAAATATGTTGATGCATGGAGTTCACATGAAACAATTTTAAACACACCAAATCATATCAGACTTCTCCACATCTTACACTGTTGCAAAGTAGCTATAGCAACATTCAAATTGATACATATGATCCAGTCAGCTATTTCCTGAAAGCAAATAAGGTGCTTAAATATAGAGGACAGAAGAGAAGAGACAATCTGCTTAGCGTCAGAACCAAATGGTACTCACCAACAGCAAATGGGAACCAAGGAATCAAAGGGTCAAAAGGGATCAAAAAGGAACGAAGGAATACGGTGAGCCCCAATGCTAGATGTTCCTTCCATTGCAAGAAGCACACGCAAAAATTACATAAAAAGTCCATTGAAACTAAAAGAATAAGCATAATTAACCAAATCCCGCATACTCTCAATGTTTGAAGAGCGAACACTCAAATTTCAAGAAAACTTATATCTGCAATTCGAGACAGGTGACCGAGTGATTGAATAGGCAATTCAATTCGCTAAATGCTCAAACAAAAAGAATCTTCACAAAAGTATCAATTGGCAATTAATGCAATTTGGGTGACAAAATTGGACAATTTTTCGCCAATTTGACACACTTTCCACATTCAATAACTACACGGATATAATATCATAAGCAATGTCCACTAATGGTCTACAACATCAAAATGGTTGTTTTTGAATACCTGTAAAAGACTGCAGAAGTAAACTAACATCCATCTCTGCAGCAATATCGATTGATGCAGCCAATATTCTGGCACTGACTTGCCGAATCCTGAAAAGGCCCATCGGTAATATGGTCACAATACGACAGCATTTCTGGTGCAAGCATGGGACAAGCTTCGACAAATGTGCATAGCTCAGAACCACTCAAACGGTTTAAGCCAGAAAGGTTGAGGTCCATCAAGGATCCCGAACAGCTTGTCAGAAACCTAATTGGAAACACAAATCATTGCAGAATAGTACACTTGATGAAATGTGGAAAAGAATGAATCAAACACATGCAGCAATGCAGATATGCCGTGTACTGGCACACATAAGTAATATTAGGTTCTTGAATTAGGTTTTTGCCAAACAGGAGAATATAGTTGGTCCATTTTGAAATTTATGCATTTTGAAACAAAATTCAGTGTTTGGTATACAAAATTACTAAACATGCAAGCACGATTAATATAATGTGGATGAAAACAAATTTGTCAACTAAACCATGTTTAGAAATCGCCTGCATGAGTCCTGAGTTTCAGTGGTGTAACAAATGTCAGAAACTAAATACTCTAATAAGAATATAAATTTACCTCAAACTTTGATCTGTTAATCCCTTGCAGCCAGACAAATTCAGTATCTGGAGTTGGCATTCCATTTTTGCAGATGTTGAAGTCGTGGGAGGAAAAAATAAAAATGTGAACAGGTTGATAAACCCAGCATCTGAGATCCTTGAACATCCAGTCAAGTTCAGGTGGGTTAGATGGCGACAGCGGGCATTGGGGTTGTCATATTCATCAGATCGGACACATGAAGTCAACCTATTTAAAAAGATAAGTGACAATACATGAATGCAGTGAGAGGTGAACGCTTAATTGTAATATACAGTTTCTTCTTACGACTGAATCATCTCATCGCTGATGAAAGTGAAAGACAAATCCAAATAAAGTAGGTTGGGGCATTTTTCAATGAATGTTGATAACTGCAAAACAACAAAATATATCACAAAGAGTCAAAGTAACACAGCGCAGAAACAATATAATGAAAGAGATAAATCAGCATGGCATCTTTTAAATAAGGCAAGCTAGTGCTCAACAACTTCTGGAACAGTTCGAAGATTTCCCTATTCATGCAACTGGTCCTAATGATTTTCAAAGCCAGCCATTTCAATAACCACCCATTAAATTTACTTTAATCATTTATACCCATTGTTCATCCAAGCATTCACTTCCAGCAAAGGAAAGGTGATGGACACCTATGCCTACAATTGGCAGCAATTGGGTGTAGATTCCTTTAAGGATCTGTCTCTCCTTCTTCCCAATTATGACAAAGGTGAACTTGTTACAATGCGGCCATCTATCGTTTATAGTTGACTCGTCGATGTCTGCATCTTCATCTGCATAGTGGCACTCAGTACATTTTCGCCCTCCACAATAGAGACCCCTAAATTCCTCGATGTAAGGAAAGTATTCGCCTTCATCAGAATCCCAATTGCCTAACCATTCATTTGAAGAAAAGCAGATATTGTATAAATTGAAAAGTATGATACATTTACAACTGTTCAAGTAAGGGCACGTACTCATCAACAAACCTCTGGCCCATTGTGATGGCAAAATGGATCGCCACAAGGCAGGCTGGTGTGTCAGAGAACGCCAAGAGTAGCACACTCTTGAACAACGGCCAAGGTCAGGCGGGTTCAGAAAGGAAAAAATCTTGGTTGTTACTTCTGGTGGCAAATTGTTAAATGGGCTCTTAGCGTACTCCTTCTTACGCTTGGCATTTCTTTGGTACTCTGAAAAAAAAACGCATGAAATGAATTTAGATGAAACAGGAATGAAAATGGGGGAAACCTTTTACAGAACTAGCAACAGAAATATAACATGCTTTGTTTGAGTTGAGATATGCAAACTGACACCAGTAAACAACTTTCAAAAAGGAGATTTGGTTCTTTTTTTTCAAGAATTTGTTCATCTGCTTTCCCAACTAGCTTCATGCAAATGTGGCAAAAATCAACATTCTAGATGGTTTTAGGTGTATACATGTACATGTATTTTCCAGATATTTTCGAACATCTACATGTGCATAAAAACATTACAGTAAAGCCTGGCCCTTCTTTGGATCAAACAATGAACTGCTGCAAGTTTTTTTAACATTTGCATGTAAATTATGTTGCACAATCCAGTATTGCAATTCATTTGCAGATGTCTAACAATTTTCCTATTCACATGTTTCTCAGAATGTAATATTTTTGTTGTAAGACTGTCAGGTTTTGTAACTTTAGCTTTGTTTATCATATGATTTCACAAACCGTTGCCACCCACATCTATCATGCCATGCCATTTAATAAGAATTTACCAAAGACATTGGACAAAAAAAATAATAAATTAAAAATAAAACAAAATACCTATATAACGACAAAATATCCCTTTACATCCTTTACTACCTTTACTTGTTTGACCAGCCTCCTCTTGGCGGAATTTTTCAAGTTCATCTTCCTCAGAATCAGCTGGCTTTAGTTTCTCGTGCTGCTCAATAACTGCTTCTTTGAGGGATTTCAGTTCCTCGTAAGCAAAATACTTGACTAACATGGGTTGGAATATTTCTTCCTCCTCTTCCATGTGTGGCAAAAAAGTTTTTGTGAAGTCATCGAGGGCCGCTTCCAACCTTTGCCCATAACGGATCCTCTCCAAAGACGACTTGTTGTTATAGGAATAGCCTGCTCGGACCAGTCGCAGCATTTCTGACAGTCTGTTATCGGAATGGCAATTGCATACCACAGACTCGTTCTCATTCACTTCCAGGTCACGCAGTCGACATCGCAACTGCTGCATTATGAATTCGTTCTCGATTGTTTCATGACACTTAAACTCTTTGAATGTCGAATACAAGCAGCGCAACAATGCATCTGTTGCATCGTGGCTGGAGAAGTCCGTGTGTGATACCTGGATAATTAAAAGATCAACTGAAATCTGGAGTAAAACTTGGCTCACTTCCAATGATTAGAGTCGTAACATTTTATTAAAATAGTAATCTATTGCTTAGAAGAATGCAATCATAACGTATTTAAATAATAGGGCATATCAAAACTATCTCCCTGCAATGCAGACATGACCAGATCAGCTCGACAATACTCAAAACGAAATGGTGAGAGGCTCAAGTTAATAATGCGGTAGGTTTCACCAGAAGGCATTTCGAAAATGCTAAATGACAGGCTGATAGCAAAGGTTATATATAAACTATGATGATGCCTCACAGTCAGGAATAAAACAACCGTGCAAATCTTATTCTAATCCTTTCAAAAAAAGATATCATGGGATCATATTAAGGAAGTAGGGTTAAACTTTGACAAGAAAATGTCTTGGCACGTGCACTTGGTCTTACTGCAATGCATCTGGGAATGGCCCTGGCCTTCATCTGGCTTCTTGGAAAACAAAATCGTGTTACCAAGCGTACATAGGAGAAGATTTAAAGCAGAACACGAGGTTGATAAAAAGAGAACAAATCAAGTTTAAAAACATCAATCTGTGCTTGAAAATGCAAGGGTTCGTTCTGTTTAGTTGTTCCGTAATTCTGGCAGGATAGGTGCAATGCGTATGACAATAGGTCTACTCTAGATTTGAAAGTCAGTCATCACGGGAGGTGAAAAAAAACTCACATGTAAATATTATTCACAAAATGGCTAGATAAAAATGTTTTGTTTTGACATAAACCATTGCATGGTGTGAGAAGATGAGTATAGTGCAAACAAGTATATCAACGGTATATCAATGTAGATTGACGTTATCTTAAGAGTAAAAATCATTAAAGGCATGTTTGGCAAATTCCACCAAGGAGGCCTTAAAAAAAGGTAATAGATAAGCTTATTTGTGAGCACATGTTACTCGACATACATACAGTATGCACCATTAAACATCTGAATATTGAATACTGTTTTCAGTGAGTTTTTTTAGAAATTCATGGGATAGGCTTCTCCGGATGGTCACTCCCATTTACTGCAGTGCAGATGTTTCAAACGTCTGCCCTGAATTCACAAGGACAGGATATGTTGGCATTAGCTGCAAAATTACTAATTGAGATAGCCTACTGTACATGTGTAGTATAGACATTAGACATGCTTTCATCTTGTTCCCTGTTGTGTTAATTAAGTTTGGCACTGGATCTCGGCTTCAGATATTTTAGAAAATTATCTGAAACTGTCCCAGAGCCACCTGTGCAAATGCAAAATGCAAGCAATTCATTTAAAAATTTCTTGAAAAGTTGAACGGTTTTTTCTCGCACAAATTATAATAATTCACAAATACTGCAATCATGACAACACACTTTTTTGGATTAGTGTACCAGAGCGAGAAGAACAAGTGAGTGTTTCAACATACAAGGTGCAGCATCATCGTAGTTGGCATTGCGTCTAAATCAACCAGTTTCAACCCACAAATAAAAGTGTGAAACTGTCATTCATCAAACAAGTTTTAATTTCCTGGAAATGGCAAGTGCACTTGTCATTGTCAACTCTTTGAACACCCTGTATAGAATATGCAAACGATTGTCGTGTCTAATTTCAAGACTGCTTCAATACCGGGGAAATCAAAGCATTGGGGCACGATGATTGGGGGCATTTCAAGTATTCTACAGCGTTTTTAACCGCTCAGGGCACCCACATGTCAAAGCAAACGAGCGTCAAGCAGAACTTATTGTTCATAAAAATGGCACATTCCAATCTGTCCTTTAGCTAATAGCCTTTGGAAACTAATATTTCCAAACTGTGCAAAGTCTGACAGCTACGGCATTCATTACGCGAAGTAATACAGTTGGCATAAATAACTCACTTTATTGGAATAGCCTTCGACAAGCTGCTTCATTCGAGAATGAGGAACGCTGAAAACGTCCAGCTCTTCAGGATACGGCGCCATCTTTCTGTCCCAGCCGTGCACGATCTAGTCCAAAAGGCCTGTTTGGAACCGTAAACAACGACGACAGTGGTGGTGGGGCGCAGTGGCACAAGCTATCTTATTGGCTCATTTTGGAG
>JAQGAF010004635.1:0-13882 GCA_034687865.1 Kryphioiulus occultus
AATCTGAACGAAGTAAATCGCGAATAAAAAACTTATCTGCAAATATAGACAATAGTTCTATCAATCTGATACTAAAGAACGTACTGCTGAATAACTGGTAAGATAATCTTTCATTCTTTTACGTGTCTTAAAAAACATAGTATAAAGGAAAATTTCTTGCTGTGACCCCATGTGAAATCATGAAACAACTATACGTAGTATTAATATTTTTCGACTGTGCTAAATGCTGATTTTTACGCAGAAATTTGGAAATCACGCTGAATTCCTGAAGAAGAAATGGGAATAAAACGTAATCCTGTACATTTTTAATATTTAATTTTCCCGAAACCAGTAATTTGTCAATTGAGCCATGCAGGGACATTCATATACAGATTCGCGAATTTGCTTTCCTACGTTG
Source organism: Kryphioiulus occultus (assembly GCA_034687865.1). Taxonomy (NCBI): domain Eukaryota; kingdom Metazoa; phylum Arthropoda; class Diplopoda; order Julida; family Julidae; genus Kryphioiulus; species Kryphioiulus occultus. The sequence goes on from JAQGAF010004635.1 coordinate 398, forward strand.
GTCTTTTTACAAATGATACGATTTGACTGAATCTAGAGGAATTAGCGCAGCTAGTACAGGTACAGCTGTATTCGCATGAATCACACATAATTACTGTAATTCAATGCCGAGCCAAACTGTCTGAGGAGTCTTACTTGTAAGTTATTTTTTCACGAGTGTAAGGTGGATAAGAAGAAAATAAAACAAGCTACTGTATCGGCTAGTAGTTTGCACGAGCTACATGTAAATGTACTGAATACTTCGGAGCAGTAACTGTTCGAACTTAATTGGCTTACATCGCAATTGTTTTTAAACTCTTGTCACGTCACGTCATGTCATTTGGTTCTAAGATTGTCAAAAGTGCTCAGCCTCTTGCCTGCTGACTTCATCTCCAAAAAACTGAGTTTACATGTACAATCTTGATGGTGCAATGTCGAAGGCTTTCTTTGGCGTTTTTGCTTTTGCCACTAATAACAATTGCACACATCCCAACATTTATATCCAACGATTGCGCAGATTCCGTCATATAATTTAAGTATAGTGTACTCGTTTAATCTCCGCATCCGCTCAAACCACATTCTTTCTAAAGCCAAAGCATACAACCCTTCAAGAGCTGTAACAGCTTTTGCAGTGCTTTCTAAAAAATGAAATTTGCCAAAATGTACCGTTGCCTCGACGATGTACAGGAGTTAAGTCTCCACCCATATTTCATTGCTCCCAAGAACGAACTTACTGCACATGTATATGAACTCGAAAAGTCACGGTCAATAAAACTGGATGGCACCAGCAAAAGTCGGAGGAGGTAGTAGCTAATGGAACTTTATTTTTAATTGAAAATTATATGTGGCTAAACCATACATCGCTTTTTCGAAAGGCATTATCTGGGCGTTTCGTAATAAGAGTTTGAAGGCGAGAACAACAGGATTAATGTCGCCCCCTTTCTAATTTCACCATCGGAATACATGTATATTGTTTTACTACATTAAATTAATAGCATTATCATTTCAGCCATATGAACAGGGATGCTTTTATTATATTTTATTAATTAATGGCGAGTTCGCATTAGGTAGCTTCATGCATGACCAATTATCTCAAGTAATGCGTCAATTAATCCATGTAGCTATGAGCGCGTAATATAAGCATATGATAATTTAACGGATGAATTTTTATACGCCTGTATGAGATACGCAGATATATGTATTAACTATTTAGGTGCTGACTAAGGCGGCTTTGAGAGGCGCCCTCTGGCGTGACTATATTCCCTGATCGTTAGTTTGGCATACGAATGTACGCAATACAGGGTGTCCAACCGCACTATATGCAAATTCTAAATTAAGGGCTCGTTTCAGTGTCAGTGACTTATGATACCATGCTGGGTTTCGACCTCCTCAATGAGTTATTTTCAGACTGGCACAAACATGGTAAACACAATTGTGCGACAGAATGTATAAAATAAAGCTTTTTTTTAAATATCTATCACACCCTACCAAGGGTACGTCTCTTGACCTTTAACCCGTCCTGAACTAAATAATTTGCAGATCGTCAATTTCGATGTCATTCACTTCACCGGTAAAAAATGCACTGCTGTTCATTTCAGTGCATATATTAAAAAAATACGGACAAATAACGTACACGCTACCAATTCAACGTGGTTATAGTGTCTTTTCCCGACGTTTGGCATTCATCCACAGCGAATTCGCTGTTATTGACATTTTATCAGTTTCCTGGCGACTGGATTGTTACCACTCGCTGCTTTCAACATGAATAAGTGAAAAGATATTTTTCCTACCTCAATGTTTGCGTATTTTGAAGGTCCGCAAGTTACTCGTAAGTCCTCAGGTCAACACCACCTTTGTTGTTTACCAGCGGACCTGGATGGGGGAAATTTGTGCCCCTCGTCCTTTCAAATCTCCAGAGGAATCTCAGGCGTTGGAGAAAGGCAAATGGGATGCTGTGATCGGACGCCAGATGGCGCCACAAAGAGACAATGAAAACAATTTGAAATTGTCGATTTTGAAACCTGGCACGTTTTTACGCGCAGGAGATAACGCATAAAGATATTGACGTATTTAAATTATTTATGAAACGGCGCGTTTTATACGCTTTTTTATTACAAAATGACGTTGAATTGTTTTCTATAAATCGAGCATTTTCACAACAGTGCACAGGCTCCCTTTCGAAAATCGAAATTGGAAAATATGGTTATTTGTCTGCTGGTTTTTACCTTGGCATTCTAGTGATAAGGTAAAAAACTACTCTACGTGCATTCATTAACTCTTTTACATTGTTTACAGAGGCGTGGATCTTGTCCACCCATTGTCTTCACGCTTTATTCCCCGTGGCCCTGAAGGAGCTCCGTCGTGTGGATGCACCTCTGACGTATAGATGGCAGCAGCGACCAATGGGGCTATCTTGTACAGGTAGTTGCTTTTTATTAAGCCTACTCTTCACTAATGGGCTGTTATGTTGTTGAAAATTAATACAATATGTACAATTAAAGGGCTTTGATTATATTTATTGGTAAGTCAAGCAAGGCAGTTAGTAAAGTAACAATTTATTTGCGATTAACTAGAGCCCGTATACCTGTTTGCTTTTGTTTGTTTGCCTTGAAAGAGGAAAGTGAAAGTCGAATTTCTAGCAGTTGTTTTTGTTTCTGTCACCTTGTTTATTAGCTTATGTACGAGCTTGTCGAATGACTATTCCAAGTTATTTGTGTTCACATAGGCTGCAATGGGATTTGAAGTTGGCAGATTTAAGGGTGAAGTTGACGAAGAATTATTATGCCCAATTTGTTCAGGAGTTCTAGAGGATCCAGTCCAGGTAGGTATATGTACATGTATATCGATATGGGAAATGCTCTAATTATGAGCTCGGCTTAAAATCTAAAATGTTTCAATTGCAGGCACCCCAGTGTGAGCATGCTTTCTGCTCTAGCTGTATCAACGAATGGTTGTCTCGCCAGCAAACTTGCCCAATCGATCGTCAACCTATATTACCTGTTCATTTAAAGGCTGTTCCTCGGATTTTAAGGAATCTCCTGGCGCGACTCTATATTTCGTGTGATAATGCTAGCTACGGATGTCTCGTTGTTATCAAACTTGATATGTTGACCTCACATTTAGAAGAGTGTGAACACAATCCTAAGAAACCAGTTATTTGTGAGCAAGGATGTGGACAGATTATCCCCAAAGACGAATTAAAGGTGCTTTTAATGTTTAAAAACATCACTGATTTTCTTCTCAAGATAATAAGTGGGATGTCACATAGCAAACTATTTGTCTCTGTAGGACCATAATTGTGTTCATGAATTGCGTACATTGATCCAAAGTCACCAGCACAAATTAACGGAATTTCAACAGGAATTGGCTGAACAAAAACTACAACTAAACGAGCAAAGAAGGGAACTGCAAATATTAAAGGTTGGCATTGACTGGATTTCTTAGAAGAAAGCAAGTTCTTCGTATCTTAATACCTTTACTTTTGTACTTCAGGAATTTATGAGAGCTATGAGGGTTTCTAATCCTGCAATCAGAGCCTTTGCTGATCAGATGGAACAAGATGAAGTTGTGAGGTAATACACCGATAAATACTTAAGTGCTGTGCGAAGTTGCTGGAAAATAAAATTAGAAGCCAATTATATGCATGTTTTCTAAACATTTATGCCACCAAAGCTCATTTGAAAGCTCATTTTATTAAACACTATTGCGGAATAAAACGTTCGATGATTGATAATGAAAATACTTAACAACGTCTCCTTTATTGGTTGTAGATGGTCTCATTCTCTTCAGCGAGCTCGTGTCACCCGTTGGGGAGGAATGATTTCAACACCTGATGCTGTGCTACAAGCTGTCATTAAGCGTGCACTAAGTGAAAGTGGTTGCCCCGCACACATTATCAATGAGCTTATAGAAAATGCCCATGAGCGCCGCTGGCCTCCAGGCTTAAGCACGTTAGAAACCCGACAAATGAATAGACGATTGTATGAAAGTTACGTTTGTAAACGCATTCCAGGTGTGTTTCCGTTTTCCATATTATTCAGATTTAAGTTTTCTGGGGAAGGCTCTGAAGCCTTATTAATGTTTATTACAGTGCTCTGTGCTTTTATTCTTCATATGGATTTTTTCTTCTCTTCCAGGAAAACAAGCAGTTGTAGTTATGACCTGTGATAATGCCCATATGAATGATGATGTACTCTTAGAGCCAGGACTAGTCATGATCTTTGCACATGGCATTGAGTGATGAGTAATCATTTGTTTGCACTGATCTCCTAATGTTTACACTAAAATCTTTTTGTCTTCTCAGACGTCTGTGACCGTATTTGGCAAAATTGTATTAATTTATATAGAATTTGTCATGGAAAACGGTTTACTTTTCCATGCTTATTTTTATCAAAAGTTCTAGGCTATACAATGAGCAAAGCAAATGCACGTGACCAATGCTGCTTTGTTGTCCTTATAATATTCCCCTAACATCTCCCCCTATGACGTGTTTGAATAACGTCTACTGCCTTATTAGCAAATGTTAAGATTTGCTGCCTAAATTCAGAGTGATTTTGATCTTCGATTTTAATTTTTCACCATCATGAATAACAGTTTGAATGGCATGTCATTGAAATCTAATGAATTGGTTTGTCCCCTTTTTTAGAATACAGCAGCCAGGTGCCAATTTAATTTATCAATTGAATGTGTGAAAAGGGTATGAAAGAATCTTTTATCCTTGGCCAAGTAAAGAATTGTCCCTAGAATAGTCACTAATGAAGTATGTGACAAGTTTATTCGAAATACTTTGTAATATGTGGTCTTTACACAGGGTGTTTAAAATTGCATTTCAGTGCGCCATCCTCTCACTTTGAATAGCTGTTAGTGTCGCTTCCTTATTTTATCAGGGTTACTAGTGCCCTTACATTTTTACTTTAATGCTTTTAAAGTCACTACTTAAAAGAGAACTTTCTATGAAGATTTGAGTCTCACGTAATGCATAGAATCTGATAGTTCGAATGGATGCTGTTGATGCTCGTAAATAATCAGCATTTTTCATCAATTATCATCTAAATGTGTGGTTTTGACGTCCCCATTTCCAAATTGGAGTTCTGATTAATTTGTCTTTCTAGGGAATAAATTTCCGGATTAAAATTGCAATCGCTAAACAAAAACAAGACAAAATTGAGCATCAATATACAAATAGTCACTAACGCAGACTGGATTTCAACCACTTGCTTGAAGCAGGGGGGAAAAATAATTATCATTAGGACCAGTCTTGGCCTTTTTTTGTGGGTTCCCCAGCATTCAAGTTGTTTAAACTTTTGGTATCCTAACATTTGTGAATTTAGCAATTTTTCTTAAAGAAAAAGGGGATACAGTGGTCCAGCAGTCGCTAAATGACAAAAGGTGGGCAACATTTTTGAAATTGATCTAAAATTTTAAGAATCCCAAAATTATGCATTGCCAGGCCTGTTCAGTGCATTGTTGTAGTCCTAGAGTAAGAGTATAAACAGGTATTTCTCTGAAATGTCCTTTGAGTCCCATGTTCAAGTTCATCTTGGTTGTTGATGTATTGCTCTAAGTATAATGCCATTTTAAATGCCAAAATGTTCTGAATAGGATTGCAAAGGCAGTTGTTGATACAAAAAATTAGGTTTTTAGTTTTATATGTAATGAAGTGTTTATCAGAGGTAGCAGTTTTCCAGTATATAACAGATTCGTTTTGTAGATTTGCAAACAGTCCTTCTGATATAAAGCACATTTTGTTACATATTAACAAAGTTTTGCTTGTTTGGGTGAAATTCTACATCACCCTTTTAGTACTTTTTAATAAATAAGAGGTTTTGCATCCTAGTTTTAAATATTTGTTATTTGCCAAAATGCATTTACAACTTTGTCTTTGTTGCTTCAGTTGATTTGCATAATCAGTTGAGATTTGCTATGATTTTGTATATAAGATTTGCATTAAGTTGCTTTGCTTGGTGCAAGTTTTGTTGTTTGTATTTTGTTTTCACGCTCAGTCGGTGTGTGCTCACGTTATATTTGTTGATTCGTTTATTGTCCAATAACTGCACTTTAGTCGCAGCTCATAATCACGTATAAACGAAATGAAAAGATATTGCTATGGGGCCGCATATGCAAAACTATCCAAGTGTCGCATTTTTAGCGCTACCGTCTTTCAGGTGTGCATAATCAGGTGTAATGACTTTTTAATTAAAAAGGTAAAACAAGTGGAATAAGTGATCATATTTTTTCTGATTATATCCGATTTTAACTAATTTTGCGCAGATAACATTCTTCATAATTTTTTCCCAAACTTGGTATTAGTATTACTGTATATGAGATAAGTGCATTATGCAACAAGTTCTGCACTGCAATGATAATTGCAATAACGTCAAGATTGACGTTTTGTGATTTAGCTGTGCAAATGAAAAAACTCGCTTATGTAGTTTTTCGTATCATTCGCCTCAGTATTACTTTTATGGGCTAAAATTCATCCTTGTTCGTTCGCTCAATTTGAAAAAATTTGTGGTACGTATATGCTATCATGTATAAACATGTACTTTGAATGACCATACCGCATCGGCGCATCCCTCTACGTGATAGGTGGCGCTACAGTCGATCGGGACCCGTTAGGTTTCCGTAGATTTTGTTGCTCATGCGCATTGCACAGACTGCAGACGCTGTTTAAGTGGTTTTGGATTCTTTGGCGAGACGCTCTATTGATGTGGTTCCAATAATTATCTGTTAAATATGTCAAATACTTTATCTTTACCGCATTTCTATTAGTGTGTTATCATTCAGTAATGTTCATCTAAGGTATGATCATTAAGAAACGTAGGTATAATGCAAGAAACTGCTGAAATTCGCATTTAAGGAAACTTGGAAATAAGCCTAGTTTTTTTTCTTTACGTTCTAGTGCTTGATTATGATACATATATTATAAAATATCTCTCCGAGTAATCACAAATGTACAAAGGCGGAGGACATTTCGAGGGCAGGGTTGGAATGACAGTACTTTCTTCCGAATCAATGAAAGTGATCGCCGAATCTATTGGCATTGGAAACTTGCCAGATGAAGCGGCCAAAGATCTTTCAGACGATGTCAGCTACAGACTGAAGCAAATTGTACAGGTCGGGTTTATAATTTGATGTTGCAGATAATATGCACGCTTTTAATTCATATTAGAGCTTGACATAAGCTTGAATTCGGGGATAGAACGAATTGAATATAAGGTTGGGCAGTTTAGGTCCTGCAGACTTTCATTAGGTACTGGTACTAGCTAATGGTAAATATAATTAATATTATATCGTATGTGTTAAGGTTAGATCAGATTATATAATCATGGACCATGTTTGGTCTAGTCAGCTCAGTTGCGTTAATTAGTCGAAAAGGCTCCATGGTATACATGTCTAGATTTCATAATTTGTATTTTATTAGTGATAAATTGAGTACCTAACTTTCCTTCAATAGCATTTATCCGTAAGAACGAGATGACTTTGTATTGCATGTCTGTATGGTCACTACACAAAAAATGGAAAGGGTAAAAAGTCATGCAATAGCAACAGATTTTTTTTACATATAGATAAAAAATACGATCGGATATCCGACTAGGTTAGCACCCTGTCTGGCATTTGGAAGACTGGTGCGAAACTCAAACCGGCATATTTGTAAAGTGCTTATTTAAGATGTACACACTTGAATCTGGGGGTTCTGGGCTAATGTAACTGGCGTCATAAGCTTTCTGGACAGAGGTAAAGAAAAATATATAGGCAAATCTGGGCTGTTATTGTATATCTGTGATTTGGCTTTTTTCAAGTCTTATGTCACACCTATTTTTACATTGCAGGATGCTGCCAAGTTTTTGGGTCATGGAAAGCGCAAGAGACTGTCAACCAACGATTTCGATCATGCATTAAAGATTAAAAATATTGAGGTATGCATTTATGTGATTATACATTTACTTACATCTTGCACTGGAATGTTTGCTTAAGGCACTCCAATCATGAGTACTGCACTTGCTCGTAGTGTGTTTTTTAAAATTTCTATGCAGATTTCTTTTCAGATGTCGTCGATATTATTCCTTTTAAAATTGAAATTCTATAATGTAATTTTGATACAGGGACTGCTGTTTTTATTTCAATAATGTTTATTTTTTCAGCCATTGTATGGGTTTCGTGCCAATGATTTCACTCCATTTCGTTATGCAAGTGGTGGGGGTAGAGAACTGCATTTTATGGAAGAAAAGGAAGTTGACCTAGCAGAAATCGTCAGTTCTCAATTACCCAAGTTACCGTTGGATGTTGCAGTTAAAGGTTTCTATGTTTACTAGTTTTTGTGAACTGTTTTCGAGGATTAGACCATAGTAGTGGCACAGAGGCATCTGCATAATTATCATTTGAAAGTTTACACATCACAATATCTGTGCATTAATTTGTTTGATAATTAGCGAATTTCAACTATGAAATAAGGCAGTCGCCGTCTGTAAAAGTACAATATTTAAGAAGAAATAAGTTTCGGGTCTAATTTTCTCTTCAGTTACTTGAGGATGTATTGTTTAAAATTCCCATTCCATCTTTTTTGTGAATCCTAGCCCATTGGTTAAGTATTGAGGGAATACAGCCTACAATTCCTGAGAATCCACCTCCAGGTAATCTTCTTCTTCTCCAAAATGTTCATGATTGTTTACCTTTTTTTTCTTTAGCATTTCAGATAAAAATATTTGCTAATTGTAGTTGGAGATATTAATTTGTTATTGGTGTCTTTGTATTTCGTTCTTCCTCCCTTTGGGGCATTTAGTGTCCAAAGATCAACAAAAGTCTGAAAGCATTGACCCAGCTGAAAAGTTGTCCAAAACCACGTCGGCCATTGGTCAGTCGGGTAAGCCGATGAAGACTAAACAAGTAGAAGTGGTGAAAGTGAAACAGTTGGCTACTCATGAATTGTCAGTGGTAAGGAACACTGTTTAACTCACTGATGATCGTTTATCTTTAATAAATAAAGAATTGCTTGTCATTATTTCATATTTGCTTATTTCAGGAACAACAACTTTATTACAAAGAAATCACAGAGGCTTGTGTGGGAGCTGATGAATCTAGACGTGCTGTAAGTGTCTTCCCAGTTTTCAGCTTATCAATATTCTGTGAGAATCGTTATTTTGTTTTGCGCAATTTTTGTTTATAGGAAGCCCTTCAAAGTTTGGCATCTGATCCAGGCTTACACCAAATGCTTCCAAGACTGTGTACTTTCATTGCTGAAGGCGTTAAAGTGAATGTTGTCCAGAATAATTTGGCTCTCCTAATATATTTAATGAGAATGGTTAAAGCCCTTCTTGATAATCAGACGCTATATCTTGAGAAATATGTAAGTTCAAAAGTGTTTATTCGATTTGTAACACCTTTAAAAATGCCAAGACATTGATACGGGGAGTTAGACATTCCAGCATAGCAAACCAAAAGTTAATTTGAAAATAATGTTAAATGTTCACTGGGGAACTGGATTAGAAAGAAATTGATGTTTGGTTTGCTAATTTTAAAAAATAAATTGAGAAGTCATATAACTTTTGATGTCATGGAATTTACGACAAAATTCCCCTAAAACTGCAATCTTTCAAAGTGAATTTTTTCCTGAACTTGCCTATATTATTTTTTTCAGCTACATGAACTCATTCCATCTGTGTCGACTTGCATTGTCACCAAGCAACTATGTGGTCGTCCTGATGTGGATAATCATTGGGCTTTGCGTGACTTTGCCTCTCGTTTAATGGCTCAAATTTGCAAGTATGATACTCAAAGCAAACTTTTTCAAATTATGAACTGCGTTCTTTATAATACAATTAATTTTTCTACTAATAGGAATTTTAATACAAGTACAAACAACATTCAAACACGTATTACAAGGATGTTTAGCAAAGCACTGCAAAATGAAAAAGCCCCATTAGCATCTCATTATGGTTCTGTTATGGGGTTGGCAGAACTTGGCCATGAGGTAGTTTCATTGGAAATCAAAATTCATCCATTTTTGTTTTATGATTTTAAAAGATTTTCTGGTGACCTTTTTTCAGGTAATAAAAGCATTCATACTTCCAAGAATTAAGGGCGAAGGTGAACGAATTCGCACTTCATTGGAAGGACAAGTTTTAAGCAACATTGATAAGATTGCTGCTGAGCATATAAAACAACTCATTCTGGTAAGTTCTACTTACAAGTAACATATTTTAATGGATACTGTCAATCCAAAAATTAACTTGGAAGCGCTGGTTTTTATTTGCGACACTTTCGATCTAACCAATGCATTTGAAACGTTTGTCTTATTCTTATCAAAGGTTTAAATGTTTTTTATATTTCTCTATTTATTTCAAATAATAGTAAATACTGCGATATTTCAAAATAAAAGTTGAAGATGATTAACATAACATTTGATCTCCCATTTAATATTATTTTATTCATGGTTGAGTTATGAATTTCTTAACTAATGGCAAGCTTGTCCCTTGATTACCACCTACTTAGAGAGTGGCTCCACCTGTGTTGAAATCGATTCGACAGCCACCTGACCTCCTTGATGACTACAGAAATGAATTTGGCTATTTGGGCCAATTGCTACAAGCTGCAGTCGCTAAAGCTAGACAGCAGCCTACTTCATCTGTATCTACTGTGCCGGCATCCAGCAAACCTTCTATGACTGTGAATTTTCAGGTGAGTTTTCGTGATCTCTTGCAAATCACTGTAATTTTGAATAAGAGAAGATTCCAAACTTGAATAGAACAGTTTAGCATTGATTTGAAGTTACAACGTAATAGTTTAAGTGAAAATTTCTATTACTGGTTCAATGATTTACTCTTGTATCTGTTGTTAGTCACGCTTAATGCAGGCAGCAACTTCCAGAACACAGACCATTGTGACTGTCCCAAGAACGCCTGTCACATCTACTGTACCTTTGAACTCTTCACAAAAGTATGTCATCGTGGCGTCAACACCTAGGCCTTCAACCCCTGGACCATTACCAACCACCATTCAACCAAGCATAGTGAACAGTGCGAGTGCAGCACCCACGGTCGTTAAAATTATGGGTTCTGCTTCTAAGATGGGCACGCCTTCACAGCAAATGGCCAAGGTTGTGGTCGTCACAATGGCGTCTACGCCACCATCTGTCGTACTCACTCAGAATGTGGCAGGATCAACGCCTCAGATGGGAATTCGGAGCATTTTCTCAACATCTGTCGTGGGCACAAACCCAATCAAAATGGAAAATCTTGATTCAACAGATCCAAATCCTTAAAAAGTATTATAGTACGACTGAACTTTGGAATTGCTATGGGAAACTCCCCATGTGAATGAGCCAAGGTCATGAATACAATTGTCACAAATGGCTTATTCCAACAAAACTAAAGGCATGAAACGGATTTCTGTTTGATAAAGACTAAGGTAAATGCAGATAGTGTTTCAACTTTGTCACCTTGCTATTTCTCTTTTTTTTCATTAAGCATTTATATTCACTGTTAGCATGATATTTCCGGCATTTTCTTTCTTACATGTTATTCTTTCTTGCTATTCATTCATTGTGTATGACTTTCTTTGAGCATCGGAAATAATCAGCCCGCCCAGACTTAATCATAGTTTCGCAAATCATTATTTTGTACAGTAAATTATTTTAATATAATACTTCGAAGTTGAGTATATAATTTCTTTACATTATGGTTTAATTTATTCTACTTAATACCTTGTCAGCTCCCGTGTTTTTATGGCTATCTATAGAAGTGCTTGCCAACGTCGAATTGCACGCAAAAAAGGTCCAGTAATACAAAGTACTATCAGGGAATTTGAAAGATAAAGATAACTTATACTGCCTGGATAGTTGCATTTAAAGATCCCTGAAACAGTTTTAAATTACACAGATGTAAATCATTGATCAACAGTAAACATCCCATTTTTGTTTTCCAAATATATTTACTCATGGAGCTCTTTTAGTATACGGTTTCTCATTTGGCAGTTTGCACCATAATCAATAACAGGTCATCTTAATTTAAAGACAGTTTGAACCGACCAACTCGTTTGAATCTGTTGATAGGCCAAAGGGAAAATGTAGAACTAAAGCGTATTACATTTATTGTTAAATTTAAAATCCACTAATGATATGTTTTCCCTCCATTCTTGTATCATTTACATATTTTTAGATACATGTAAATGTGGAAAATCACAAAGGAAATTTTGAATGTGGTATTTGAATATAAAATCATTTTCTTAGGTAATACTAAGGGATAATATTACTGATATGCCAATGTTTTTTATTACATTCAATCGACTAGTTTCATTGACGATTGCTTATTATTGTCAGACATGATTATGGTAGGTCTGGAATAATTTTCTGATTTGTGTGAGGATGGCATGAAATATCTTTCTCACAAGTAATTTCATCATAAAAGTGCTAAATTCGTTTAATTAAAATATTTTATTGAGTTTCACATTATGACTTCCAATCACAATAGACATGATAAAATATATTACATCAATTGCGTTAAAAAAGAAAAAAAATTACTAAAGTATTAAAAATGAGGTGGAATAAAAGGTTTTCCCAGAAATTGGAGAGACTTAGCATTGAAATTTCGATAAAGGGAATATCTCCTGAGGTTATTATGATTGGTACAGTACATGTGCTACAAAATGTTGAAATATTTTTGGGAATGAACAAACTTTCCCAAGTTTTCTATATACAAAATTCACACACTGCAGTTTTTGGATCTTCTTATAGGCTACTATTTTGGGGATGGAAATTTATCATTTTCTATGGATATGCAAACGGTCTGAATATGTTCCAGGCAACTGGTTTAAGTTTGAGAAGTCGATTCCAAACACTCTGGTCTTGTTCTTATGCACATTTGAAGCCGTTTAGCACTTGTAGCACTCGTGTTGCGTTACGATGACATGGGACTGATCGTTGCACATCGCCACAAATGCTGTTGGATGCATCTGGAAATCTTAGTCTTTTGCCCCCCATTAAAATGTGATCAGCACCTTTTACAAGATAAAACTGAATATGTACAAACACCACTAGTGGTGCCAAATTCCTTGCTCGAAAAAAAGAGCAAACTCGTCTCTGAATGAATTGTTCCTTGCATTTTTCATTGATATCTTAATTTACTTTGCCAAGAACCACGTATTTGATGTCGAATTTTTTGTTGAAGTTTTCGTTGATTGGAAAGGTTTTGTAGGATTCGTGGCAGTTTACGTTCTTGGCATGGTCGCAACGAAGCATTTCTTGGTTGAAAAGCAGAGTGTCTGGGCAGTAGAATGAGGTGCGGTTGTGGTAGGGATCGGTAGAAGCGCACAAGTGGAAAACCTGCAACATATGAAAAAGTATGATTTATTTAATGATTCTCGCCAGGTAAAGTTTTATAGATTCCACCAGGAATTACTTCAAACAATTAGCAGGTTTCGATTTCCTTTCTGATGTACCTAATATGCATGATGTAGTGAAATCTCACTTTCACACACCCTGTACACTCCTATCAAGGGAAATGACTTTTGA
>JAQGAF010004636.1:0-13882 GCA_034687865.1 Kryphioiulus occultus
CGGTGCCTCAGATTCTACAATTTCTCGAAATTTAAGGGATTTGTTTTTGATGCTCTGACAATTTAGAGTAATGATTTTAAAAGAATTTAAGCTTCTGATAGGAAGCGATTCGGGCAACTCCCCCGGATTATGCTCTACCAGTTTCCCTGGCCAATCCTACGAACAGCCCTACCCAGGATCGATCCGAGGACCACTTTACCCTCTGAAGTGAGGTGGAGGCCGTCATGCGAGAAATACTTCCCAGGATCACGTAGCAATTCCTGGGTTGCATCAGCCTGCACAACTCGCTCCTGGTGGCAAACCAAAGATATCTCCCGTGCAAACTGTCGCATAGAGTAGCCGGGAAGCTGGCGGTCAAACCTTGGAAGAATGGACGAAATCACGATTCCGGCACCAGACCTTACCTTACGGATCTCCTTCACCAGATGCTGAAGGTGCTCCGCAACACCCCGGGGGCGTGTTGCACCTTGCACCACCACAACAGGCTTAGTACTAGCAGTTGAGAGCACAGCCTTTGCTTGGGTGGTGAGATGCTCGACACTTGTGCCAGGGTAACAGTACGTTGTCGATCTACCTGATCTGCCGATCCTCACACCTCGAACAATACTGTCCCCCAGATGGTGTACCTCCTTTCCATTAAGGAAAAGACACAATTGTTTGAACTGAAAGAATTAGGTTTTACTCTGTAGAACAACTCATTTCTAGAACACAATCAAAATGGAACATGGAAATGGAACATAGTAGCACAGAACAAATTTCAAATTGGCACCCACTAGGCTTTTAACCAGCATTGGCGCTTCAACTAATGACCAAGCATGGGAATAACATTAGTCCAAAGTTTATTCCAACACTCTCCCATCTTCCCGTGCTTTGGCTGCACATCCGAGTCCCATTGCTCGATTGCACTTATCCATCTTTCGACGCTCCATGGGCTTGGTGAGGGAATCTGCAATCATGTCCTCAGTTCCGATTCAGGTGACTTTTACACATCCTTGTCTGACTGCATCACAGACGAAATGGTGGCGCATGTCAATGTTGGGTGCGTGCATGATGCATGCTGTTCTTTGAAAGATCAACAGCTCCCATGTTGTCGCAGAAGATCTGTCGGCTTCTCGGCTCCATTAAGTCCCAGCTCGATCAAGCCTCTTCACAACTAAACTGCCTCTGTACTTGCTGCCACCAACGGCATATACTCTGCTTCTATCGTTGAGAGTACGGTTGTCTGACTCAGCTGATGAAGTCATAAGCGTAATCGGCATCTGCATATACGACAAGCGTAGAATTTACAACTTTGGAGAAAACCAGCTTCTGTCCGGTGGTCCCACGAAGGTATCGCAACAAATGCTTGACAGCAGTCCAATGTGGCTTTCCAGGGTTCGAGCAATATTGGCTCATGACTCTTACTGCATGAGCTATATTCGGGCGAGTGGCAAATGCTGCATATAAGCATACAACAGTTGAAACTGTTGGGGAACTTTGAAAGATCAACAGCTTAATTGTTGTTGCAGAAAATTCAAGAATTATGATTCTGGATGATCATTTCTTCCAAGTCCTGGATCCTTGCAAGAAGATTCCTGGACTGAACGAAAGAAGTCCAGGAGTCTTCCAGGAATATGATTCATAACATATGTGATGACGAGTGCCAAAGCATGTCGGACTATCTTTACCGTAAGAAGAATCTTCGGTTCACGGGCTGCTGACTTCTTACAGTTAAGATAGTCCGGCATCCTTTGGAAGATCCAGCAGAAGATTCCTGGACTCTTCTTTCGTTCAGTCCAGGAATCTTCAGCAGGAAGCTGTTGAATCTGTGTATGCTGAAAGTTCAACAGTTTTCCCAACAATCGATTAGTATGGGATCTTTGCCATCTCTGTCTTTTCGGCAACGGTTGATGGTTCCATCAGCTTTGACAAAACTGTATTACGGTCCAGCGGCGTGGTGACCGGTTTACTATCGTGCATGTGTGTGGAATGCAAGACGCCTTCCACATAGTTTGACTGATACAGGCTGATGACAGCATTTTTCTTGTCTCGTAAGATGTAGAATGTAGTGAGCTGCTCCGATATCTTTCTTCTCGAAGTTGTTCTGAAGCTCCTTCAGCCATACATTCATCTTCTTATCACTTGAAAATATCAACAAGTCATCCACATACACTGCCACTACCACAACCTTTTCATTCTTGATGCAGTAGTATACGCAGCAATTGAATGTTGAGTACGTGAAACCAATATCTTGAAACATCTTGTCAAGTTTTTCATACCATGTCCTTCCGGCTTGTATTAGACCATACAATACTTTCTTCAAGCGACAGGCTAGCACTTTCCCGTCAGCTTTCTGTTCATAAAGTTAAGGTTGTTGCATGTAAATTTCTTCCTCTATGTCACCATTCAAATAGGCTGTCACGGCATCCATTTGGTCGATATCCCAATTGAATAATACTGCTAGTCCAATAAGCATTTGAAGTGTCGTATACTTCACTACTGGGGCAAAAGTCTCTTCGATGTCTATCCCTTCCTTTTGGATGACTAAGCGAGCCCTATGTCTAACAATGGTTCCTTCTGCATTCCTCTTGATTTTGAAGATCCATTTACTTATAATTGCTCTGTGACCATCTGGTAACTCGACTAGGTCATACATGTTGTTCTTGATTATCGAGTCTTACTCTTCTTGCATCACTTATTTCCATTTGTCAGCATCCACACTTCTCATGGCTTCCTCAAACGATTTAGGGTCGGACTTTTGCACTGCTTGTCTGATGTCACATCGGCCGTTGAAAGGTAGTCAATTGATGCGATTGAAAAGTGCTTGTTGTAGGCCTCAAACTCTTCTTGTGCCTTTGTAAACTCTGCATATTCATCTGCCTTGACATCTTCATCGCTGTTGGGCTGACTCCATCAGGAGAGATGGAGTGTCCCAGAAAGTTGATTGAAGACTGGAATAAATGACACTTGGTTCTTTCGAGGTAAATACATACTGTTTGGGTAATCTCAAGGTGTGTTCATGTCTTTCAGGTGCTTCTCAAATGTGGCTGCTTCTAATAACAGGTTGTCTTGATAGGCACGATTAGTCACATGAGGTACGTGGGACTTCATTTTGTCCACTACACACTGGCAATGGGCAGCTGAATTACTAGCACCCATTGGCATCTGTGTATAGCGCAATGTTCCGAGTGGTGCCACGGTGGAGAAAAGTCATTGACACTGATGTGCGATGGGGATCTGCAAATAACAATTGGTCAGATCCAATGTTGACATATACGGTTTTCCATTCAGTTCTGCCAGGATGGAGTTTATCCTAAGAAGGGGGTACTGATCAGGAATGGTGAAATCTGTCACCATTCGCATCTCGGTGCCACTGTCTGACTTGGGCACTAGGAAGGATGGTGTGGCCCACTCTAAGGCCACTGGGCAGGTGCAAAATTATAGGGCTTCTGTGCGATTGGCTTGGCCCCAATCTGAATTAATCTCTATCACCTGTGGTTGTACTTGGGTCGGCCTGGTGGGTGAACCAAACACATGACAATATTTCGCCAACAGTTATTTCACCTGGTGTGGAGGAGGTCTGGAAACGACAATGTGGAGTGATGCTGGATCCATCACCATGGACCTCACGATAGGTATACTTTGACTGCGCTGATTTTAAATTTTTCTGACACCGGGCTCAGGATATGCGGAGGAAATCGGCTCACAGAATGATGCTGCAAGTTGTATAGGAGGGCTCAATCATCAGGGGTATTTGAAAAGTGATGCCGGAAATGGTTACAGGTACTGTCACATGTTGTGTGGGCAGAATCACAGGCTTGTGGCAGGATCACAGGCTTATGGTCAGCCACCTGAATAAGCCGAGAGCTGGTTGACATCTCAATCCCCTGTAGCTTTAGGTGATCATAGAGGGGTTCCCTCCCAGGGAAATGTTCGAGCCTCCGACCAAGAGGGCTCGCACTTCCGAGCTGGCGATTGTGCACTGAATGTACACCAAGTCGAGTTCCGGATTTTCGCCACAGGTATCCGGCGGGCACTCATTTTTTTTGGCAGTCAGGCACTTCACGGTAGCCTTATTGGCATTAGCAGCTTTTCCACACTGCTTTGGGTGTGACCACATGGCCACTCCAAGCTGGCCACACACAACACTGCAAGCATTGTAAAACTGTAACATTCTTCGCCTTTTGAATGGGAAGGATGATGACTTCAATAACAAGGTCGGTCACCTGGTTTAAAATGGTTTGTCACGAACGATCTTTTTCCTTCCCTTCGGGCTGGTTTTCCCTCCTTCCTACATGGTTCTTGGAAGGGTGTCCATTCCCAGGTTGCCTTTTCCCTCGGACTTCCCAAAGGTCTCCAAGACCAGATCCGGCTCTTTCTAGGGCCATGATCCTGACAGGATCAGACAACGCTCCACAGCATGGGTGAGATGGTGTAGTGTCTAAACTGTCAATGTCATCCTTATTAATACACTTTTGCATATGAGGGTGCAATCCAGTGTAGAGGATTTCCAGCAGTTGAGGAGTCTGAGGAGGATGTCTAAACAGACGTACTTGGTCCTCCATGATGGAGATGAACTCAGATGCAAGTTGTTCATAACATTGACCCACACTGACAATTTTGGCCAAAGATAACCATCACTTTGGAACTGGCCATAACATTGCTGTAATGCTTTCCCTGAGCCTGGCCAACTGTGAACATGGGTAACCGTAACCCACCAGTTCCTCGCTTCCTCCTTCAAGAGATTGAGGAGTATGGAGACTACTTCGCTGTCATCAACCTGACACCTGTCTATAATGCTTTGCACCTCGGCCATCCATGCCCGATAATCCTTAGGATCACTGTCGATCACTCCTAAGGTTGGGCTTCTCCCTTGAGCATGCCATTGTAAAATCTACGAGTTCGTGACAGTGTCTTTCAGAATGGACTCGTCGTTAATTTTATTTTTAAATTAGGTAAGTTCTTCGATAAAGTTAATTAGCACGAGATTCGGCCCTCGCTGTTGGGTGCCAATTTGTGGCGACACTACCTAAAATAGCGACATCACTCACGACAAGAATGAATTACTTTCACAGTGACATAAATCACGTTAAAAGCAGGTCAGCTGTTTATGGCTTCAGCTGAGTTCAGTTAGTTGATGTGGGGTGTCCCTCCAGTCTTGAGAAATGTACTTACGATTTATTTCATCGTATTAGAGATGGTGCAAAGAGTGAGCAATGAATAAAATAATACGTCCAAGCTACAACTGATGGATAACGAATACAAAGCCCAGGTGATGCTTATTTTTGAGATAATCCAAATTAATGTAGGTAAACAAAACTCAAAACTAAATCACACTTAGAAACTTTATAGTATAATTGAATTCAGAGAGATAAAGTTCTAGAATTATACTCTCCGGGATGCTTGAGTTGCAACAGCCAACTCTTGGGCAAAACAGAAAGTTTTGTTGAGATTCAAAGAAACCGGCTGGAATCAATCCAATAAAAATTTGGGAATTAAACATGGGGATCTGATTCTAACCAATAATTTTGATTCTATAATGAATACGGTTTTTTCATGAAATCAACCGTTTTACTAAACGGTCCCTAGTTGCCGTTGGGCTTTATGGGTTTTTGATCGTTTTCAGGGATCAGAGATCGAAATCGATGTCTGCGGGGCTCCAGACAAGTGCGCTGTATGACAAAGTACTCTCATGACACGATAAATGGATACAGAAAGCTCGAATAAAATGAAAGGATGCTACAATCCCAATAGCGATAATATAAAAATTGGTTACACAATGCAAATGAATAATTCTAGTAAGGGGGTGAGGACGCCATAACACCCCCCCCCCCCAATTTGAGTCGGTGGTTTCCCAACCCAAATTTCCCGTGGTTTGTTTGTTTATGGAATTTTTAACGTTGGCCTATTTTCGCGCCTATTGGGCTCATCACCAACGCCATGGGGCAGACCGTCCACCTGGAAATTTAGCCACAGGGAGGAATACGCCTTCTGAGGGATCTTTAACTTACGGAGAGCAAGAATTTCTCCTGGTAAGACCAATAGAAATGCAAGAGAAAGCAAGAGAAATGCACACGTGATGCTCCTGTGCATGCATACTACTAGTCGTACGACTACTGCATGTTTGACTAATATTTTCCACTATTAATGCAAGATTCGTCGGACGACTGACTATAGGAGTGGTCCTCGAGGATCCTTGCTGGCATGGCATGGATGGAGGATGCTGCGCAGGGGAATCCACGATGCCCATTTGAATTCTACAGTCCTGGATCGATTGTCGCCAGTCTCGGTGTTCCAGTTCCCAAAGCTTTTCGGCTAGGACATCAATTTTAACTTGCATGCCTCTCTTGTCATTCTCGAGATCATCATTGGTGGTCTCCAGCTGTTGTTCACGGTAAGTGAAATCTTTCCTCAGGTCTTCTAAAGACATCTAAGTTTGTGTTAACGATAGCTCCAGCATGTCGATGGTTCTTGATTTGGCTTTCACGCGGTTGACCAGTGCAAATGTGCAGTCCTTCATGGGCTTCATGGACTTCACAGAGAGCGAGGCTTGATCGCCGTTGATTGCGTCGATCATTGATATGATGTGATGTTGTTGAGCATCAACAACTTCTGCCCGCTTGGTGAAATAGTCCACCATTAACGTGGAGGTTGGTTGGTGGCGTTTAAAGGGTGCAATGCCTAGAAGGTCAAATAGTGCAGGATAGTTAGTGCATGCTGGATCCCAGTTCCAGATTGAACGCCATAAGTTAGCTATTACAGGGGAGCAAGGCCCAGAGAGCCGATTCAGAACCTAATTATGGTACATAAAGGAAGGTAAAAATAAGTAGATAAAAGCAGTAAAATTGTAAAAGAATGAGGCTTAAAAGATTGACGGAAGCCACATGCCTGAAGGAATGAGAAAATGGTAGCCACAGGCATGCAGCTGGCCCCTCCAAGCACGCTAGCCTGTGTAAAGGGCAGACCAGCGGCCAGGAAGGGACCAAAGTCCACCATCAAGAGTATGAGCCGGACAGTCAACAGGACCTGGCACTGGGGGCATCGAGGCAGAGGCTCACCTAAGAGCAGGTAGCTGTGGGTGAGGTGGGTGTGCCCTACACGCAGTCGTTCCAGCACAACCGCATCATGCCGAGGAGTACAGGAAATGGGTGGATGCTGGGATGAATTGCAAATAACTGGTTAAGGGGCTGTGGCACATTGTCGCCCCCAAGCTGCCTGTACAACAGCCCGGATCAGTGGAATCTGGTCCGCAGAAGGAGCCGACAGCAGGAGCATGGGTAGGTGCCCTGGAGGCGGCACAGTCAGCAGTCTCATTGCCAGCAATGCCTCAGTGGTCAGGCACCCAGCAAAAGGCGAGGGAGAAGCCAGACAACTCCAGGCTTTGTAGCAAGGACAGGGCGACCCGGTGGGCAGGGTGGAGGGAGATCGCCAGGCAGGCCAGGCTATCCAAACAGCTATGGGAGTCTGAATATATGATGGCACGGAGAAGCCGGTGGGTGCGGATGAACAGAAGGGCACGGACGATGGCATAAAACTCGCAAGAGAAGACTGAAAACTGCTGGGGCAGGGCAACAGAAATGACCTGGTTGCCACAAATGATTATGACAGCAGCCAACGTGGTGGACTTAGCACCGTCCATGAAGACGGGCACATGGTCATGGTAGGTGGCACGATGCTCAGCAAACAGTAGAAACCTCGCAGAGGTAGGAACCCCGGACTTGGAGGACCCCACGTATGCACACTTAGATAGATGGGAGGCACCACGGCTGGGCGTGCCCCGAAGAGGCAGGACAACCTTGGGTGGAAAAGTAGATTGAAGCTGAGGTGCCCAGGCAAG
Organism: Kryphioiulus occultus; assembly: GCA_034687865.1. Lineage (NCBI taxonomy): Eukaryota > Metazoa > Arthropoda > Diplopoda > Julida > Julidae > Kryphioiulus > Kryphioiulus occultus. Next base: position 7,817 of record JAQGAF010004636.1, read on the forward strand.
GCGGAAATATGTGCGCAGTACTGCAGACACAGCTGCGTCCGGTGAAGAGCAAGGGAAGGCTCACCGGCAAGCACATAGAGGCTGCTTATTAGAGAAGTGCGGAAGGAACTGTTGCAGCACTTCAAAGCATGGTGGCGAACCAGGTCGAGAAGGCAAAGGGCAGAAGGCCTTGCCGACCCAATTACAAAATGGCACCATAAAGGCGCAGCAGTACAATGGAGTCGGAACCCCATGAGGTCCCAGCAAGGCAGCGAAGGAGGTTGAGGGCTTTCAGGCACGTGGCCCACAGCTCACGGAGCCACACCATGGGACGGACTGCCAGCACACTGCCACCAAGTGTGAGGACAGGGCCGAGATGGAGGGAGCGCTGACGGCAAAAGTGCACCACATCTGTCTTGATGTCAGAAAAACGGAAGCCATTGTCCCTGGACCAAGCAGATAGGCCGTTCAGGGTGAGCTGTAGTTGACGCTCGATAAAGGCCATGTTGGACGACCGACAGAAAGCATGTAGATAGTCAACAAAGAGACCACCCGAGACAGAGGGAGGAAGCACAGCAAGGATTAATGTTAGCTTGACCAAAAACGGTCCAGCTCAAAACGGAACCCTGGGAGACCCCATTCTGCTGGACAAAGGGCTGGGAAAGCACAGAGCCCAGACGGACACGAAAGGTGTGGTCAGCGAGAAAGTTAGAAATACAGGAAAGGAGGTGACCCCGAAGACCCATGGAGTGCAGGTCCCTAAGGATACCGTAACGCCAGGAAGTACCATAGGCTTTTTCCATGTTAAAGACCACACAGACAAGGTGCTCCCGATGGACGAAGGCCTCTCGGATGCTAGCCTCGAACTGCATAAGGAGATCGACGGTCGAGCGGGACCACCGAAACCCCAACTGAGCAGGGGAGATAAGGTTGTTAGACTCCAGGAACCCACATAAGGCGAGCATTGACCATGCGCTCCATCACCTTACAGAGGCAAATGGTCAAGGCAATGGGGCAGTAATTCAGGGGATCCAAGGAATCATTGCCTGGTTTAGGGAAGGAGACAACTATGGCCTCCCGCCAAGAATGGGGAAACCCTGCTCAGACCAGAGGTGATTGTAAAGTGAGAGCAAGTGATGGAGTAGAGGGCCAGGAAGGTGAGCCAGCATGGCATAGTGGATGCCATCCGGTCCAGCAGAAGTTGGAGAGCAGCGTGAGAGGGCCATGCACAATTCAACCATGGTGAAGGGTTGGTTGTAGGCGGCGGCCTCAGTGGAGCAGAAGCTCAGTGAGGACCGCTCAGCAGCTACTTTAACTCGCAAGAACTCATTGGAGTAGTGGGCATCGCTGGGACAGTGGGCAAAGGATTGGCCAAGAGCCTGGAATCCCTGTTGCTATAAAACGGTTCTTATCTCTTGGTCCAAAATTCGCCCTACCTACAAGGGTAAACACTATTGATTTCTTAGGCCAAATAGAAAATAGCATCTGAACACCGTTGATTGAACGAGACAAAATTCGGCATATTTTTCTGATGCTTCCAAATTAATAAACTCAGGAAAAGATCGTTTTAATATTAACAGGGAACTAGGTTTGTTTGTTTGTTTATGGAATGTTTGACGCTGGACTATTTTCGCACCTATTGGGCCCATCACTAACACCAGGGGGAAGAACATCCACCTGGAAATTTAGCCGCAGGTAGGAATACGGTACCAGTGAAAAAATGATTAACAATTTCTTCAAAAAACACAACTACTATTGTAGCTATGAAAGTTGACAAAGCTAACAAAATCATGTTCATGGATAGAGAGACGTACAACGAAAAAATGAACCTCTTATTAAATGATGATAATACTTATGCCCGTCAATAATAAATGTGGTCCCATGCCAGCTAATGAATGGGCAGTCAATAGTCTCATTAACTGTTGGCAACAAAAACAATTCATCTCTGAAGGTGCCGCTAAAAAATTATATTCCTCCACAGGGACCATTCCTAAATTACATGCATATGGACTCCCTAATGTACATGAACAAAATTGTCTCTCTCACTGGAGCCCCAACCTATGCACTATCAAAATTTTATGCCGAAATTTTAACACAAATCACTAATAAAACTCCTGTTAAACATAAAAACTGTCCAGAATTTGCTGAATTCATCAAAACTAATTAAATCCCAGACACTCACTTGATGGTCTCATATGATGCTACGTCACTCTACACCAATATCCCCACCGATCTCGTGGATGACATTATTCGTAAACTTTGGCCTAAAAACCAAAACCTCACTAGCGTCCCACTAAATGAGTTCCTTACTGGCCTTAGACTCTGCCCTTCTTCAACTTTTTTCAGCTTTAATGTGTTAATGTGTATGGTGATGGGTTCCCCCATTTCTGCTGTCATGGCAAACCTTGTTCTTGAGAATCTTGAAGATACTATTATCACAAATGAACACCGGCCCCCAGTTTATAAGCAGTATGTTGATGACGTGTGGTGCACCAACCATAAGGATAAAGTAGTTAATTTCCAAAACAAAATGATAATTTGGAAACTGAATTTTACAAAAAAAATACAAATTGTGGTCGTCATCTTGATTTTTTCTCAGCACACCCCATTTCCATTAAAAGAAATGTGGCAGAAGCTTTGTTTAGACAAGCGTGGCATCTTACATCAAACCAGAAGAAAAGAAAAGAATTAACTTTGGAAGCTTTAAATACTTTTAAAAAATACGCAGGAAATTGTTTTTAATTATTCTGCCTTAATACAATTAAATCCCCACCACCCCTAGACCTGATAACAAGGACCCATCAATTTGGATTGGTGTTCCTTATCAAAGGAATATGTTTGAAAGTCTATGTAGGCAGTTCATTGACAAAAACTTAAAATTAGCCACCAATGTCCAAACATTGAGTTCGTTACTGCCTTCTAAGAAGGATCCCACACCTATGCTTGATAAATATAACGTGGTTTACAAGGTTTCTTGTAATCAATGCCACTCTATGTATGTTGGACGCACCCAATGAAGGTTGCATGTAAGATTGAGTCAACACCAGAGAGACATCTACCATTTAGATTTTAGAAACAATTTTGATGGCTATACATGTTTTGGAAAATAGGGGCCATCAATTCAATCTACAGAACCCAAAAATCCTTGCAACAGACACTGGTACATACAGGTTATTTTTAAATGAAAATTTCTTTATTTTATCCGACCCAAACGTAGCTAATATTGCAAAGGACATTGGCACAGTACCTGGCCCATATGTTCCTACCCTTATGGCTCTTGGAAAGCACTGTCCACCTAGTTTTAACTCTAACAACACACCTCAACCACTACCCCCTCCCCCTTCAAGTCAAAATCCAGTCAGCACCCACCCCCAACCATAACCCCGAAATTTAACCACAATCACTCCAATACGTGGAGACCTGTGCGGCGGAAATGGGGATCCTGGCCGTTGAGGGCTTGCCGCTGCCTGCGGGGGCGGCACCCAACACACGACTTTGGCCCCGGCTTCATTCAAAACAGGCAGCCGGCGGGTAGCCCCCCGTCGGTCAATCGGCTGGTGGCAGGTGTCTTCCGGGACCTGCTGCTAGGGTTAGCCAAGGGACACGAAATGCCTTGTTCGACCCACCCAGCTGTTCCCTGCTGTGGTGGTGGGAATCTGGTGGTTCGTGTAATGCGGCTATCTCCCCCGGGCAACCCTGGCACCATTGCCGTTGAATAGGCCCTGACCGGCTCCGGCATATGGTGTCCCCTTGTGGACTCCGTGGTGGGTGGGGACCGCGGGGGATGAACCTCCTTCTTTTTCTATGTCTACTTCAAATCCTCCTCCAACTCCTGTCAAGCGCAAGCGTCCGGCTGACGCTGGGCAGTCCTTGCCTTCTGTTGCTCCGGCTCCTGCGGAGCCTTCTTTTTTTGTCGTGCGTAGGACGGATGGCGAGACCATGTCCCATGTGTCTCCCTTCCTCATTGCTCGTGCCTTTCGTGGCTCTTGTGGGGATCTCCGATCCGTCAAGAAGCTCCGCGATGGCACGCTTCTTGTTGAGGCCGCCACTGCCCGTCAGTCGGTGGCTCTACCTGGCATCACCACTCTTGGTGGAGTCCCGGTGGCGGTCTCCCCTCATGGCACTTTGAACAGCTGCCGTGGTGTGGTCCGCTGTTTTGACCTTCTCTCTCTTTCCGATGCAGATATCCTGGCTGAGTTCCAGCTGGACGATGAGGATGCTAGGAGTTCTGGTCGGTATAGTGCTATCCAGCACGTCACTGAGGTGAGGCGTATTGTGGTGAAGCGGGATGGTGTGGCTACCCCTACGGCAAGCCTCGTCTTGACGTTTGGTTTGTCTTCCCTCCCTTCCCACATTGTCATTGGCTACCAGCGCCTTCCTGTCCGTGCCTATCTGCCCAACCCTATGCGCTGCTTCAAGTGCCATCGGTTTGGCCACACTTCCCAGAGCTGCAAGTCTGCAGAGCACTGTGGAAAGTGTGCTCAGGCCTCACACCAGAACGACTGTGTTTCGCCTGTGCTCTGCATCAACTGCAAGGGAGCACATCCTGCCTGGTCCAGGCAGTGTCCACGTTTTATAGAAGAACAGAAAATAGTGGGTATCAAGGTCTCCCAACGCCTCTCATATCCCGAGGCTCGGAAGGTCTTTAAGGCCTCCCCTCCCCCTCTGGTTGCTTCCTTTGCACAGGTGGTGGCTTCTCCCGTACCTCGCCATGTGGTGCCAACGTTGGTGTCTGTCTCTTGCCAAACCGATCCCTCATTGCCTATCCCTGCACAGGCTTCTTTGCCCTGTGCATCCCTTTCACTTTCCCCCTCACCCCATCCCCCAACCCCACCATTCTCCCCCCTCCCTCTCCGACGCTCCTCTTGCCTCTGCTTTCCTCCCATCCACCTCGGGTCGTGGGACCTCCGACCAGGGTGCCTCCTGCTCTGGGGCCCCTTCTCCGATGCGTTCCCGATCCCGGCCCTCTGCCTCTCGCCCTACCCCTTCCCTGAAAGCCTCTGGGAAGTCGGTCCGTTCCCGCCCTCCTCCTCGGTCTTCCTCCCTCGACGAAGGGATGGACACTGAGGACTACGATCTGTCTCAGCTTGTCCGGTCACGTAGGGGAGGTCGGAAGAAGATGGTCTCCTAGGCCACCTTTATTCTGTCCACTCTCCCCATCTCAATGGCTCTATTGCAGTGGAATTGTCGTGGTGTTCGTGGACATCTGCCAGAGTTGAAGGACCTCCTTTCTGACTACCAGCCTTCCTGTGTGGCGCTCCAGGAGACCTTCCTGGATCCTGCTGCTTCCTTCTCCCTCCGTGGCTTCTCTGTGTTCCGTCGGGACCGTCTTGGCCCAGGCCCTGGTGTGTCGGTCCGTGGTGGAGTGGCTCTGCTCGTTCGGACCTCGGTCCCTTGCCAGTCGGTCCCTCTGGTTACAGAGATTGAGGCAGTTGCTGTTCGCCTTGCTCTGCCTCGGCTTGTCACGGTCTGCTCTGTCTACCTGCCTGATGCCTTCCCGCTTCAGCTCCCCCACCTCCTTGGCCTTATCGACCAACTGCCTCCCCCCTTCCTCCTCCTTGGGGATTTTAATGCCAACAACCCTCTTTGGGGAAGTTCTGGCCTTGATCCCCGGGGCCGGATTGTGGAGAGCTTTCTAGATAGGGCCGACCTTAATCTTCTTAACTCTGGCCTCCCCACCTACTTCAATTCCTACACCTCTTCTTTTTCCCACATTGACCTTTCCCTCTGCTCCCCCTCTTTGTCCCCCCTCTTCAACTGGGATGCCTCCCCCTCCCTTTATTCCAGTGATCACTTCCCTCTCATTCTCACCCTGTCTTCTGGGTCACCCATGTTGGGTCGAGCACCGCGATGGCTGGTCCACCGTGCGGACTGGGTTGCCTTTGCTGAGGCCTGTAGAGCTGCCTTGCCCCTGCCTCCTGATCTTCCCATTGACGACCTTGTTGCAGTTTTTACAGAGTTGGTTCTCAGTGCTGCTGCCTCCTCCATCCCTCGGTCCTCTGGTCGGCCGTTGCGCTGTCCACGACCCTGGTGGAATGAGGAGTGTCGTGTGCATCGGCAGGTGCAGCAGCGTGCTTGGTCAGTTTT
>JAQGAF010004637.1:0-13880 GCA_034687865.1 Kryphioiulus occultus
TTATCGGCGACGCAACATCGCCTCGTCACGTGCTCTCCAAAGTGTCCGAGCTCTGACCAGCGTTTGGTCACCACCTGTTCGGACAACGCACGATGACCACTAGGTCCGTCAGATCACGTGCTCAACATCGCTGACTCGGCCGGACAATCTGACATCGATCACTGGCACCTGTTGCCGTAGAGCTGCAGCAACGCCAGTCTCGGATGACCTTTGACCCGACTAGGTCACCTTTGAACTCAGCAGTGAACTTCGGGAATTGGTGAACGACAAACTTGCGATTTTGTAGCTGTTTGGGATCCATGACATCGGCGCAGTTGCATCTATCGTCTGTTTCAAACCTGCGTTTCGTGACCTTTTGTGAGACTGTGAGTATGGCGGTTGAGATAAGGTCAGTTTAGTCGCTTTTGGAAATCAGTGACATTGGCGTCTGATCATCTATCGTCGATTTTGATCCTGCATTTCGTGACTTTCGTGACACTTTCGTGAAACTGGCTAGGTTGAAAACATATGGGCTCACAACTTTCAACCTTTCATTGATGTCAGTTTAGTCGCTTTTTGGGATCCATGGCATTGGTGCCATTTCATCTATCGTCGATTTCAAACCAGCATTTCATGACCTTTCGGCAATGAACAGGGCGAATACATGGGCTAACAAATTTTCAACGAGGTCAATTTAGTTATTTTTTTGGAATCAGTGACTTTGGTGCCATTTCATCTATTGTCGATTTTTAAACCTGCATTGCGTGACCTTTCGTGACCCTTTCATGAGATTGACCAGGTCGAAAACATGGGCTCACACCTTTGAAACAACGGCTAAGACTTCGATTTGACCTATCATCGAAATGAGTCGAGCTTGCTTGAAAGTACAACTGCTGTACTAAGGTCAATTTAGTCGCTTTTTTGGAAATCCATGACTTTGGCGCCATTTCATCTGCCTTCATTTCGTGACCTTCGTGACCTTCGTGACCTTTTCGAGAGACTGACTAGGTCGAAAACATGGGTGTCAACCGACGACGGAGGGCTTCGACTTGACCAGTCATCGAAATGACACCACGTCCGATTTTCCCAAGTCGGTGATTCCCGAGTGACCAAGGCTCGAAGCAGAATTGACCTTTGACACCGCCATGAAGTCTGGATCGGATATAAAACTAGGCTAAGAAGCTTGATAGTACCACTAACATCGACATCGAGCTGATTCATGCCATCGAAAATGTAAATTTGGGCAAAGAACACCCAGAATGCCCCACTTCCTGTTGCGTTTCGTGGCCCTGTTGGTCACTTCCGGTCGGGTGACCTGCGACGTGTTTCTGCTGGGCTACCTGACGGGGTCCCAGCGACGACCTGGGGACCAAGAGTACTCGCGCCCTGGGCTGTCCATCTCTGGGGCCATCACGCTGGCCGTCGATGAGGTCAACACCTTGCACCCTTTGGTGGACAACCACACGCTGGACTTCCTAGTGGCCGAAACGTACGGAGAGGAAGCGGTCAGCATCAACCAGACTGTGGTCCTATGGACAAGGAATGTGTCGGCCTACGTGGGACCACAGGAGACCTGCGTCTATGAGGCAAGGATCGCAGCCACCCTCAACGTGCCCATGATCTCGTATGTGAGTACAAAACTTCCAGAAGTTGCACTTTTGACCTAACTGTATTGCATGTACTTACTTTTAAACTGATTGGATTTATGACCATGGTGGTATGCTTGCCAAACTCTTTCAAGCAAAGTTGAGTTTTATGTTATTAAGAAGATTGGAGTTACCCTTTGGAATGAAAAGGAATGCAATTGAGGTTTTGGGGTAAAAACTATGCTCTGATTGAACACATTTAAGCAAGTTGCAGAGCTTTTTTGTGCTTGAGGAAAACTAATAAGATACTGTATGTGAATGTGAGCATCAGCTAAATGCAATGGTTGTCACACATGGTGATTACAAACCTTAAAACATGCGGGAATGTTATATTCAACCTGGAAATTCTGGAAAATTCAGGGAATTTTATATTCAACCTGGAAAACTCAGGGAATTTTTAAATTGAAACCTGGAATTTTTCGCCATCGAAATTGTGTTTTGTGTTTGTTAGTTATATTTCTGAGAAGTCAGCACAAAAACGATTGGCCCGATAGACCATTCTCCTAAAATTCGGCATTTGAGATGAAGTTTTCCTAAAAATTTTGCCTGCGGGGCTTATAAAATGTATCTTTATGCATTATTGGTAATTTAGTTTTAAAAAAACAACCAGTGTTGTCTTCGTTGCTAATATTTCAGGAAAACGTTGTCGAGTGATTACACCTAAAATCCGTTGTTTCTGATATTTTTTTTTTTATTAAAGTTACGTCCACTGAGTTAATTTGCGTCAGTATTAATATTCATGAAATTTTCAAATAGTCTAGAACTAGAATTTGTCATCTTGTTTTTATAAAAAAGAGTCACTCAAAAATTTCTTTATCATTATTTCCAGAACCAAAATAACATTTCGAGGAAAATATACATAACATCCATTATTTCTGGTAGCTTTTTAAAAAAGTCGACTAAAGTTGACTAAAAACCTACCATTTGAAATCTACGTTTAAAAAAACACTTTTTAGATAACATTTCGATAACACTAGAACATGCACATATATTGAGGGATGTACCGGTATGGTAACACATAAAATACGAGATCTACGAGACATAAGATACAGGAATACATCCTGTTTGTACATGTTGACAAATTAAGAAAAAACTTTCTGTGCAGAAAGTCCAGATTCGTAATTCAACTAGTATTATTTAATAGCAAGCTAACTTTGGATTTACTGCTTTGTTTTCTGTTACACTGTACTTGCCAAGCAAGGTAACCTTTTAAGTTATGTTATTAAGATTTGGACCTTATTCTACTTCGTAACCTTATGTCTGCACTGAGATCACTGGACTGTCCATTCCATTCGCTTCAAAAAAAATCAAAAAATTAACGTTAGAAGAGAGGTTGATAAAGACAAAATACTGACCTTATGTCCGAAAATCGTAAATATCTGCAAATTTGCGTCTATATTGCGCCTTAGATCACGGTTTGCTTAGTAAAGCTGTCCATTTTTTCTCCTGACTTTCTTTGACCATTTTTTTCAAACTTTTTTACTGGCATCTGCTTATTATGCAAATGTCTGCATCAGGGTTTGGAGCGTTTTGCTGCAGTCAAACATTTGTCATGCTGGCATATTTATGAATATACACGCAGTTTTAAATGATTTAAAGTATTCGGTTATCCGTTGCAGGAAATAAAGAAAAGCTGGTGAATAATGCATAAATTTGAATATTAATCTGTGCCTTAATCCACCTTCTGCTCAAAGCTGGAAGATATTTCTTTAAAAATTACAAGATCAAGCTTTTTCGAAGCAGAATTTGATGAACTCAAATACACTACCAGGGTTCCCCCAGACCTGACAAACTTGGGAATCTCAGGAAAATTTAACCGGTTGGGAAAAATCAGGGAAAACTCAGGGAAAACTGATGTCAGGGAAATTCAACATGTCAATACCAGTTTTGTATAGCTAGTTATTGGTTATTACCAAAATCGAGATGACAAGCAATTCTGTAAAAGAAATTGTAAAAGTTTGTCCTATCTCCTTTTTTATTTATAAAATGGCAATAAATATAGCATTCCTTACATTGCCAAGTCATATTTGTGCATCTTCAATGGTCGTGTTGGTCAGGGAAATTTATTATATAACCTGGAAAGTCTGGGAAGTGGAAAATGTCGTCTCTGGTAGAACCCTGACTACGTTTGCGCAAACAGACTTAGTTAACTTAAACCAAGAATCTTAGTTGAACTCATGCTTGTAAACCTGTCTTACCTACTTTAACTTGATTTGATTAACTTGATTCGAGAAACTGCAAGGGGTGGTTTGATTCAAGGCATCCACACCAAGTAACTTGATCTAAGTCGTACGCATAATTCCACGTCTACTTGGTCTAAGCGACTCGGTTTAATAAAGAGACTTTTTAAGTGGACTTCCGACTATTTCAAGTTGTTGAGTGAAGGGTCCATGCCTCAATGGTCACTGCTAGAGACAAATAAGCAGACTAGGCTTCCATTCAGTGCTTTTTGACCTCACACAGTTCTCGAAGTCCTGAGTGTTAAGAATGTCTAAGCTTTATATCCAACTTACATTTGCTCTACCGAAAAGATCACGTATTTGGGGAAAGTAATTTGAGCGTGTGGTTTTTCGATTTATTTCCAATGAAATGAAACGATTCTTTACTTCTTAAAGAGCCCAGAGTAGGTTTTTGAGACCTTCGGTTCACTTTCTAAGAGGGATTTGAGCGCCTTTCCAAAGGCTGTATCAGGTGAATCCAGACAGAAATTTATTTCAATTGCGCATACCCGCATGTTCGGTGTACTTCCGTAAACATTATTGTGCAGATGTAGACCATGTGTATGTGGGTGATGGGGCCCCATTGTTGGATCTGAGGGGTCAATGAGGGCCATCTGTTTGTATGTCGTTTGCTCCGGAATCAGTTATGAAAACAGAGAAATCAGGGTTTTGTGTTTGAATCAGTGTTTCATATTGTAGTTTAGCAGTAACATTCCGATTTGTGAAAAAAACTGTTTATTATTATTGTAAATCTGTTACACCTAAGATGCATTTCAGTCAAGGAAGTAGGGCTGTCAGGTTTATTTCTGGCAGAAAACATCTGCAAAATGAACCAATAATAAATTGGAATCTGGGATCCATAAATAGCATCATTTACCTTTGTGCAGGGTGATTTTCTGGATGTGTAAGTGAAAATGGCCTATGCTACGTAGTCCAGGGGCCTATGGAAAACCTGAACAATATGAAAAAACCTGGAAGTTGATATGTCTGGAAAGGTAAGGGGAAAGTCATGGAATATGATTGGATGATATGACAGGATGTCTACTGGTCAAGAAAATCATGGAAAAGCCATGAAAATTACATCTGGGTCATGCAATTTTTGCCTTTGATTGATTTACAAAATGAAAATCTGGGTTAAAATCATCCATCATTTGTCATCCACTTTCGCAAAAAATTTCGCATATGACGTTTTTTGGCCAATGATCATATCATCACTGTGGTAGAGGATGTTTCTGAAAATCACTATTTAGTGATGACGTAAAACCTTAACAGCCCCATTTTATAATAGGCATTGAACATTTTTTGAAGTCATTAAAAAGCAATTTTGAAATCATGAAAAAGTTATGGAATTTTGAAATCATGAAAAAGTTATGGAATTTTGAAATCATGACAAAGTTATGGAATTTTGAAATCATGACAAAGTTATGGAATTTTGATTACTTAATCGAGTAGAAACCCTATATGACCTGGAAAAGTAAGCACTTAAAACGTTTCTTAAAAATTTCTAACAATCCAAATAGTTGTTCACTAATGTACATTTTTTTCTGGTAATTTAACTTCGATTTTGTTCAAAGTTGAAACCTATTGTTTTTTGAACAAAGATAAATTTCCCCAAGCAATAATTTTCACTAAACTGTTCAGTGTTTTCCCCTTCCTGAAAAGTTTATTTCCATGCATTTACAATAATTTTCTGCGGCATTAATTCCGATTTCACGAATTAAAATTCATATTATTTAAGCACGATCCGAAATTTGATTGCAAACAAACACCAAATGAACTTTGGAAAATCGCTTTAGTGAGCCATGATCTTCAACGGGCATTTTTGTAGCCGGAAATTCAACTGATAGTGATGCAACTTTGTATAACTCCCAACCATTGACTAAAACATTGACTCAAAAACAATATACTTTAACTTCATTTGTGACCAGACATCATAGCCATGGTGTACATGTTCATGTACTGTATACTGAAAGCCTTTACTGTATATCAAAATAAGCCCATTTTTCCCATTATCTGAATTTTATGTTTGCGATTACTACGTAATTGGGACCTAGTTCATGTAATCCAAGCTGATGACGAATAGAGCTACTGACGTTAAATCTGGTTTATGCATTTCTGAAATTGTCTCCAACTTAAAAGCAGCTTTGGAGCTCTCATTGGCTATGGCTTACATCATTTTGAATACCAGGTTTAGGATATTTTCGGTTTATCGCATTACTGGCAAGCATTAAGCTGGCCTGTCCCATTTTCCATTCACATTATAACGATAAATTTGCCTCAGAAAATCCCGTCTAGGACTGACTGATCAAAATTTTAACAATGGTGATAGAATTTAATCTCAAAATACAACCAGAGTACATTACCTCATTTAGATGTATTGAATACCACAGAACAGTCTTGAAGGAAACCGAGAAGAACTGATAACATTATAAAGAAATCTGCTCTTGAAAGTTAAGCTACTTATTAAAATGTTGATTATTCCGGATTTTAAAATCTAATTCAGGTCAATCAATAGGGAATGAAAGTGCGCCCTGGGTCGATGTCAACTGAAAAGAATGGAATAAGTACATATGGGATCTCTGTGGAACTAATTCAATAACCTGCAGCTCGTTATGTAATATGAATATCGGTAGGATCGATCATTAATCGCTTCCTTTAATTCCCTTTGAAAATCACACAACATGCTTCAGACGTCTGAATTTAAAATGAACTTGATTCAGGAGTCTGGAGCATGTACCAAATTTCAATGTAATAACTGCTTCTAATTAACATTCATCTATTTATAGTATATACATGTATGTTCTGAGGTTTATTCCAGATCAGGCTATGATGGATTGATGGATTTTGGCTCACAATTAGATAAAAACGTAGTATTAAAAATTATGACAATGAGACAAGCGACGTTTTTTTTAAAAAAAAAACTATCAATACTAATAATTCATTTCTGTATTTGATTCTGCAATAATAATGCAATAATGCAAGTTATTAAAATGTTTTTCTGAAGTATTTATGACGCAGTAGGGAATTTTGAAAACTCGCGTCTGAAACTTTTTTTTCAAAGCACGCCCTTGTTCCCATGAGCTCAACGATGATTAATCTTTATTAATTTTCACCATAGCAAAGCTTGCTCTAGTGAAAAGTTTGAAGTTTTCGCAATTTTTCCTTTGAAGGATTGCCTATTTTCCCATGTATCTTTTGGAACTAAAACGATGTGATCCTATGTGACCCGACCTATTCATTGTTATTAAATGAAATTACTTTTTAAAACTATTACTTCAGAAATATAATACTGAATAAAATTGTTTCGTTTCGCTTGGAATTCCCAAAGATCATATGAAAAGCAGCTCCATAGAGCCACTATGGCGTTTAGGTTTAGGCATTTAGGTTTGTTCTTTCATGGAAAAACAAATGTTTCATATTGCCAAATTGAAAAAAACCTTTTCTCTTAACCAACGTATATTTAATCATAATTCGTGCTGTTTGCCCGTATACAATATTTTACATGTTGGTACAACAGTTTATGCAAACTGTGTTGCGTGACATCATAGCGTACATGTATATTTGTAAAACCTCTATCCTGCAGAACTGCTGAGTTGTACTATATGTTTTATGACATCTTAAAACAATGGCATGGGTGGCGTTGGAGTTGAGCCAAAGACAAAGTCATAACTCACAATGGACATTTTATGTTTTTGGGACCATTTTCTCCTTCCTATGCCCTTCTTGACTTCGTTATCCCACGATGAAAGATTTCACAGTCTATTAGCTACGTCGTTTGAAGGTTATAAATATATGGCGAAAATTTCACGAGGATGAAAAATTAGTGTAATAACCTTGCAAACCACGATCTACGAAATTGCTCAAATTTTGGCTCCCTTTATTAGGCACAAGGCCCAACTATCCATCGTGATTTATCCAAGAGTCAGCTTTCAGTAAAAGTCTTTCAAAGAAGCTCGATTTCTCATTTTAATGGAGCCTCGATTTATTTGTCGATGAAAAATGGCTGGTGTCATTCCAAATGACGTTCGGGACAAGTGGATTTTGTAGTCTCTATACATCTCTGTGCTTATCGTTACAAATGATTATAGGGAAACATGGGAACTGAATTAGAGATTTGTTAATCATTTATGCTTGAATAAGTTACAACATTGCAAAATTACAAAAACTCATAGTGAATCTTAACCTGGAAAATATGAAAAACGCAGAGCATTTTGAATTGAAGCAGGGAAATTTTCACTATTGAAATTGTATTTTGTTTTTGTTCGTTATAATTCTAAGAAATCTGCTCGAAATTGATTGTCCTGAAAATCAATTCTACCATTCAATTAAAAGTTAGCGTTTGTCATTAAGTTTTCCTAAAAATTTGCCTGCGGCGCTTCTAAATTAATCTTACTTTAGGCATCATTGGTGATTTAGTTTAAAAAGTTAACAATGTTGCAGTTTTGCCTTCGTTATTAATATTTATGGAAAACATTTTTTAGAAATTACCCCTAAAATTTGTTATTTCTGGTAATTTTTCATTTAGTCTTCATCTATAGCATAATTTCTGTCAACAACAATATTTCTAAAATTTTCAAAATGGTCTACACTGCACTGTTGGTGATCTTGTGTTCTAAAAAAAATCCCTCAAAGTTTTCTGGTAGTTTTTCAAAGAAACGTTGGCAAAATCCATCATTGGGATATGTTTGTTTGGTAATGTTGATTAATAACCTACTATTTGAGATCTAGTTTTTAAAAAAACTTCACCTATGCCGTTTCCTTTTTATTATTACTAATTATAGTTTTTCGTAGAATTGTGGCACGCATTTATTCATTAAAATATATTTTGTGAACCTACAAAAATTGGAATATGACCCTGGAAAACCTGGACAACTCAGGGAATTTTGTTCCCGAACTTTGGAGTCTCCATGAAATTGCCTAATTTGCAATATGTATATTTGACACATTCACTTGGTCTGTGAAGCCGTTTTGTTTCTTATGTCGTGATTTTGCACCCTGAAACAGGCAATCACTGCTAACATTCTTGCCGTGCGTGTTTGCCTTTTTACGATTACCGCTATTGGATTCTTCATCTTGAAACATTGGCGCATTTTTTAACGTTCATCTCCAACCGGCATCTTAAGATGTTAGGAATTTTGCAGACGTTCGACAATATGTCGCTGAATTTACCGCATCGTGGACTTGCAAACCCTTGATTTATTTTCCCCATGATCTTATTTTCATTATGACATTCCTCCAGGCATCATAAATTACAATAGATGTTGCTCGGCGGCCATATTGAGACTCGAAACTTCGTTGGTTTGATATACGAGGTGTTTTTGCAAAAGTTGGTTAATGAAATACGTCAATAAACTCTGATTAAATTCAACAGGGATTTGCAAAATTACTCCAAAATAGATTTTCTGCATGTTTAATATGATCTGAAAAATTTGAAAATCACATATTGGGATTTCTCAACATGACTTTTGTCCTTTTCTTGGAAGGATTTTTCAGCACTCTGATGATGCGGAAAACCAACAAATGAATTTGTGTGTTATCCAAATAAAAATTTCAATATTTTTCCCACAGAATAAAAGCACGTCAGTAAGAATATGAAAATCAATACATGTATTATGAAAATGTGCACAATCGTTTCTTTCTGTTGGAAATGTCTGCTTTAATCACCTTGGTCTTAATTGTTTTCAAAGGGAAATGATATATGGATGATGTTGATGTATAGCTAATATACCAATTGAGCGTAAATATGCCAAAATGTGTGTGTGTTAATTAATCCGACAATAAGTAATGAAGGGAGAGCTACTTAATGAGATTCATTGTTAGTTGTCAGCCTGGCCTAAGAAACATTGATTAAATCTTACACAGGTACACTTAGAAAGCTGCAAATAAAAATATTTTTAATAGGCAAGTGTGCAATTACCGATTAAGATTAAGATTTAATAAACAGCTAAAAAGCGATGTAAACATTTTTGCTGAAATTTCCGGAAATCTTGTTATCCTTGAATTTATGGTGATGTCTTGTTAGTTGTTATCTTTAAATGCTTTGAGATTATATCACAAGTGATGAGAAAATAACTTCCGGATATGAAACAACCTAAATTGTTTAAAGCAGTGCTTGAAATATTTTATCACTTGTTCACTTTAGCTTGAGTCTTATATACCGGTACTGTCTTACTGGAAAACAGAGTTCCCCAGACATGGCAAACCTGGAAAATCAGGAAATGTCAATGAAATTGTAAAAGCCTGAAAACGTCTGGGAAACGTCTGGGAAAATGGATTTATTTTTGAAAATGTCAGAGAAATTCAACAAAATTTATGCATTTTACGTATCAAATTGCTAACACAAAAATAAAGAAATGACCAGCAAATCTATGGAAGAAATTAATAATGAAATTGTCAATTTAAAAAACACTTATCTACATGTATATTTCCTGTTTCTTAATAAACATTTGTGTTCTATCTTATGAATAATAAGCAATGAATGTAGCTTTCCTTAAATTGGTGTTTGCTCTATTTTTGCTATATTAGATATTGAGGTTTTAACAAAGTTTTACTTCGCATGTTAAGTATCAGAAGTCCACCTAATATTGACATCTTTTGATAGACCTATGAAAATAATAAATCCTTGATATGCATTTCAAATTTCAATAAATAGCCTATGAATGAACGGATATTTGGTCATAAATGGTCGAAATGCTGCGACGAGGCATTCGAGAAGAAGCATAAAACAAAACGATGCAGCAAAACAAAACAATAAAATCCAATAATAAACCCAATTTTATTTACGAGGCCCTCAGTTTCTACCGGAATTCTCGGAAAAAAGTACAAGTGATTGTTCCTTGTTTTATTAAATGTTGGACATTCTTGTCATACATAACTCCCAGCGAGCAACTTATCAAACCAGAAAATCACTTCCTGCATTGGTGACTTTAATATTTTGAATACTTCTCGGAAAAATCTCTCTTTTTACGTCGAAAGTGTTCCAGTATTCTCCCAGAAATTAAGACAATTTAGGCCGAAATGCTATATTTTAATTATGCTTATAAATTTCCAAAAAGTATTGTTCATTGACTCCAGAACTACAAAATTCGTGGAATTTGTCAGATATATTCCGTGAAAAATTAGCTTTGAAAAATTATATTCCAAAAATAAAGCCAATCAACCATCAGGTTATCACAGAGATGAAATAATTTTACTGGTATTATTTGGGCAGAAAGGTAACATTATTGGCCTACTGGTAGAAATGTTACGTTAGAATGTACAATATCATTCCGAATATAAATGTCATTATCATGTTAATAACATTTCGTGAAAACAACCTTGTTTTAATCTGGTTTTTAATCAGCAGGCTGCACTAAATGTAGATTATAAGTGCATATATAAAGAGAATATTAAATGTATCAAATACTTCAGGCTTCTAACCTTTACATAAAAATCACATCATTTCCAATTCCTCGCTATGAATTTAATCTGTATGCTGATTTGATTTGTATAACGACATGAATTTGTTTACTTTTTGAAAAACATTTTTCAACTATCATTTCTATATTAATCGTTGGTATTTATGAAAATGCCTTTGACTGTTGACGATTGCTGATCTTCATGTACATGTACTGTATATCAGCGCCATCTTCTGATCATCATCTTTCTAACATTCTGAATTGAATTTAAGAGATGTCCATACTGTAAAGTTTGTGTTCATACATGTACATGTATTATAGATAAGATTATATCAGCACTTACTACAAGTATAAACAAACGTTCTTTTATTTTACATATTTTAGAATGACAAGATAATTTGGTAACATTTGGTAACATTTGGTAAAGCATGACGAATTTCGATTATCATTTAAAAATACACGACTGTTTGGAATAACATAAAAATACCTGCATGATTTGGATATACACGTGTACATGTACATTTGTCTGTTCAATGCCAATAATTCTGTAACATTTGGTAAATCATGTCAAATTTCGAGTTTCGTTTCAATTTATTTCATCTCGTATCTTAGCCAACCATACATCCAATTTTACATATACTATACTTTTTTGATATAATATAATAAAAAAAATAATAAAATTGTTTAAACATGTTGATAAAATATATTGATAACTATTTTAAAATTCGTTTGACGACAGTCCAAAAAGGTTGTTAAGCTCAAGGCACGATAACACAATTTTTACATGAGCTAAATAATTAATGTCGTTTAAAATACTCGTATATTTAAAGTAACATAAAAATATTTGCATTCTGTAAACATTTCTGCGTTATTGGGCTAGAAATTTGGCTGCTCAATGGAATTTTACTTAGAAAAGCTATCCCCCTATTCTTGGAAAATATAATTAGTTACTTTACATCTTGAATTCAAATAAGCAATCAGGACTGAAGACGAGTAAGCTGCAACTAATGACAAAACGAAAACATTTCCTTTCATTTCGCCATAAAATCAATAATGAGAAATGAATGCAAGAAATCCGATATGCTCCCTAATATAAATAACTTAGGAAATAAACTGTATTCAAAATAACCTTGCATGCAATCTATGGTTCTTAAAAGTAAAAAAATGGAAGAAAAATCTCGTTTTCCAGTAAATTTGTTTTCGCTAACATTTCATTTCTGCGTCGTTTGTAATCTCCTAGGAATTTATATATACAAATGTCCTCAAGTTTCACCCATTTTGAAACTTGATTGATTTTATTTGATTCGATCTCCTTTAAAACTGCCGACGTACACCATTCATCACGTCGTTTTTCACCCTGTTTTTCAGATATGTTTGATATCAACAGCTTGTAATCAATTTCACTTATACTTAGCTGCCACAAAGTGACATGGGACATAGCCACCAGCTAAGCTATAGATGTATAGGTAGACCTACATGCTGAAAAACTTGGATCCATTTTATAAGTGACAAGTTATTGTAGCTATCGAAAGTTGGAGACGGAAATCGATTTGTTATGTAGTAAGTTCGACGACAACACGATCTGACCCCTTAATTCAGTTTAAGAGTTGTTATTGTTGAGAGTGAATTGAATTGAATTGAGTGGCGAACACGAACCTCTTTCATTTAACATATGAGACAATTCTGCCAACCTGAAAACAATTTTCAGGAGGGTAAAAACTGAACAGTGTAGTGAAAAATATTGGTTGGATTATTTTATTACAAAAACAATAGGTTCAAACTAAATACGATATCGTAGTTAAATAAACCCCCTGATGGCTACCTTGGGGTCTGCTTGACCCCAACAGTTTAAATCTTGCAAAATATCCTTTTCAATATACATGTATTGGATGTGTTTGAAATTTGTAATTTCATGTTCAGGATACTGTGTTTGCAACAACAACAGAGTTGGCAATGGAACTCGACTTAACTCATTTCGCGGTCAACGTGACTTCAAGTGGTCATCGGGGTCACAAATTTAAAACACTTTTTTAGTCATTTTCTTGCCGGATATTGTGTGATCATTGATGAAATGATAATTGATACAATTAGATTATATACTGTAGATATGCAAATGTCTTCATCTATTTGGTAAAATATGTCTAACTCCTGAAGAAATCAAGATCTTTATGAACTTCGTGCTGTAATTGTTAAATAATTTCATTTTCAAATAATTTCATACTAAAAACTTTTGGCATTCAGAATATGGTCGGCCAATCTTTCATTTAACAATGCTAAATCATAAGTTTAAATGAATTTTGTTAACTACCAATTTCGATGACTCTGATACAATAAAATACAGGAAAAAAAACTAATGCATTGCCATTTTCCAAAGCACTTATTTGGTTCGTTGGGTTCAGCGATGAATAACCATCGTTAATTTTCCCCCTAGCAAAGTTTGCTTTAGAGATTTTTGTTGTTATACTTTGGATATCTGCAATTTGTAAGCCATTTTAGGGCTGTACTACGGAATCTGCATTTCTCCGCTATAGACACACTGAGAAAGTGGGCTTCTCCTAACGGCTCGCAGGCTGGCAGTGATTGCTTGCGATTGGGGCAGCTAAAAGAAATTGCGTTTTTAGGGTTAGTTTAGTCTCCAA
>JAQGAF010004638.1:0-13876 GCA_034687865.1 Kryphioiulus occultus
AAAAATAACCGCAAAAACGGAAAAAATGGACAAATTCCACGAAAACATTTGGCCAGGTGTAACGCTCACCCTTAAACTCCAACCACTTTTCAATAACTTCATTTTGGTATGGCAAATAAACCGGGTTTTTCTAAAAGAAAACATCCTCTGTGTAATAGTAAACTGGTATTACGCACACTCACTATATCCATATTGAATGATAAACGTACTTTTCAGTCAGAATTTTATTTATATGTAAGTTTTGAAAACCTAACTTTATTTATTATTACGAGTCCTGCATTTTCATCGAATTTAATGATAATTCTTGTGCATAAGAAACAAAACATTTAGAGTGAAGTCGACGGACTAAATATCCAAAAGAATTACCAGGACAATGTTGGACCAATGTTAACAAAAATTTGGCATAGGCTTAATGCTCTCAATATCAGGCTTCAAATAACGTTTTTTAATTCTCTATCAGATGACAGACCACTGGACATGTTCTTCCTGGCCAATGATCCAAAAGGTGATTTATTTATGGAACTTTTATCGTTTGGATTGAACATTAAACTTCCGCTGTCATCACAAAAAGAAAATGCTGACATCATATTGCTGGTAAAAATGTTCACATAAAAGGTTTTTATGAAAGTTTGATATCTAAATGGGTCTGCTTGACACGAGTTATGAAAAGGGCAGATGTTAAAAATAGTGAAAGAAATTATCCGTAGGCCTATAGGCTAAACTGCATTTCTAGATACAGCCTACACACCCACCCCTAGTAAAGCAATGGATTAAACGAAATTGATGAAAGTCAACAAAAATCAAAATGAGCTGACTTTTGAACAGGCAGTTGGTAAAACGCTGAACATCAGAAATTCATTTTTACACAAAATCCGTACAAATGAGACGTGGCAGAATGTTTAACAACTGGGTAGGTCCATCCGTTCATCATGTTCGAAGAAAAAACATTATTTGTTTGGGATTAATTATCATCTCTTTTTTCATCACTACGATTTTATATCTGGAGAACAGGTAGGATATACGACTATGCAAATTCATGATTGGCAAGAAAGCTTTTTAAAATCTTAGTTATAAAGTGAAATCAAGATCCGTATTATTATGGTCCAAACTAGCAAAAATGCCACTTCATTGTCATTTTATTTCGACAATGCTATCAATTTGTTACACCTAAAGTTCCAAAGTCGTTTAATTCAATTTTGTTGATGGAATGCTTTTGAGAAATGCTGTAAAAA
Organism: Kryphioiulus occultus; assembly: GCA_034687865.1. Classification (NCBI taxonomy): domain Eukaryota; kingdom Metazoa; phylum Arthropoda; class Diplopoda; order Julida; family Julidae; genus Kryphioiulus; species Kryphioiulus occultus. The sequence continues at coordinate 1,233 of JAQGAF010004638.1, forward strand.
CCCTGCAGATCAAATCTAGCTAAATATTAGGTTTTCTCCCTCGACAGTATTGAACATATTCAGTTAAAAAGTTTTTTACCACCAAGGGAGGAAAAGAACCAAGAGAGGGCCTTGGCGAGATCACTGGCATTGGACGAAATGAGTGAAAAATGGATCGTCATAACGACAATACAACCAGTTACAAAAGACATCCAAAGACTGGCTAACATAAAAGGATGGAAAGTTGTTGTTGTGGGCGACTTGAAAACGTCATCAAATTGGTCGTAAGTAGACTAGATAGCTTACATTTACGCTGATTTTTGGTTGGATTAACAGGTGAGATACATTCAATGCAAAAGTATGCTACTACATGTATCTCACATTAAATGCTGGTTCATGCAAAAATATAGACCTAAACCTTAGTAATATAACTGAACACGCCCCTACTTCCCTGCAAGCAAGTACTCAACCCAACCAGCCTGATTTTTATGAAACCTGCACAAAACAAGAACTACAAAAATTAAAAAACGAGTAAATAACAGGCATGTGACGAGTTTTCCTACAATTTTTCATTTTCTTACATCCAAATAGCTGATAGTTGTCACATTTTTTCACATGCAAATATCTGATTTTTTAACATTTTTCTCACAATATTTCTGAAAAAATAGCTACATGTATTTCAAAAGCTATAACAGTGGTTTTCAAACAACAGACCACGACCCGCCTACAAAATTGAGAAAGTCGTAGCTTAAAAATAATGCATTATGTCTAAAGGTCATTTCCATGAATATGCAATTGAAAGCTTATGAAATCAAGGACCTGAATACAGGGGAATGTCTCAGTTTTATACTGGATTTCTTGTGAAATTCATTCCCAATTAAATTTTCTCATAAGGATATAAATTTTCACATTTTTCACACTGGCCACATTCTTGAAATAACTATTGTTTCTCCAACTTCAGTTATCCAGGATGCAGTTTTTTGAGCACGGCACAACAGCAAGAACTCGGCTACAAGATAGCGCGACATTTGCCCTTCAACAGCTACACCCGTAAAAACATTGGTTATCTGTATGCCATCCAGCATGGCGCTCGCTTCATCTACGACACCGATGACGACAATCACCCTCCGAATGACAAGCTCATCTTTTACGAAGAACCCACAATGAGCGGTCTCTTGTACCTTCCGGACAATGTTTCGAATTTCGTGAACCCATACGCTCATTTTGGACAGCCCACGATATGGCCGAGAGGCTACCCTCTGGAGCTGGTAGGCAAACCCAACGGCAACACGTACCATTTGTGCACTTACAAAACCCCGGCAATACAACAGGGTCTGGTCAACGGGGATCCAGACGTGGACGCAATCTTCCGGCTGACCAGAAAACCGGCCAAATCGCCGCATCTGGACGTCCAGTTTGACAAGCAGGCCCCTCCGTTAATTCTTCCGAAAGGCACATTCGCTCCCTTCAATTCTCAAAACACATTTTTCAGTTATGACGCATTTTGGGCCCTTTTCCTGCCCGCTTCGGTAGCGTTTCGGGTGACTGACATCTGGCGGGGATACTGGGCCCAAAAGCTTCTGTGGCTGACCGGACATCGGATGGCCTTCCTGGTCCCCAATGTGGTCCAGGAAAGAAATTCACACAACAACTTGAACGACTTTAAAGACGAAAACCAGTTTTACCTGGAAACAGCGAAATTTATTCAGTTTCTGAAACAGTGGACTTGCCAGAACGCCACCTTTTTCGCCTGTGTGAGTCAGTTGAGCCACGACATGGTCAAAGGCTCGTTTTGGGGAAAATCAGACGCCACCCTCGTCGAATCGTGGCTTTCAGATCTGACTAAAATTGGCTACAGAGAACCTCTGCTGGTCAACCCAACTACGACCAATGCCAGCGACTGCTTAATGGGCTTCGAGACAGAAAAACGAACAGTATACTATTCGCCAGTTACCAAGACAAGGCCAGAAAACCAAGGATATTATGATTTAAACATGCTTTTCGACGAGTTTTTGAACAACACATTTTATGACGTGGCTATGAACATGGTCAAAAAGCCAGAAAGGGTTTTTGACAATGTCTTACTCGTCGTCGTGTTCAACTCTCCTTTCTTCAGAAACATTCTTCTCCTAGACGCCCTTTACAGAGATCACTTCCCGAATATGGTATACTGCGGAGAGGCTGAAAATTATGAAAGTGTGAAATATGCTGATGATGATGCTCCGTTCTTCTGGAAGAAGACCATAGACGACATTTCCTTCATCAATATCACGATGGAGAGGGGTTTTTTCGGGTACGAATGCACTATGCGGGCCATGCAAATGAACTACAACGTCGAAGGGTACCTGGTAGTAGGCGATGATGTAATCGTGAACCTGTGGAACCTGTACGACCTGGACACGAGGCACGCTCAACTGCAGGCAACTCCAAATCGTTATTATAGCAGGTTTCTAGCAAGAAACGCCATCCCGTGGAGGTGTTGGAGAAACTTAAATACGAGGACTGCTATTCACGCCGCATTTCAGGAATTAGAAAAAATCTCCAACAACGGACTAGACGACCGAAGGACGAAATTAATTAATCAGTGTTTAGAGAATCGCTTCAAGCTTCATCTCAACACGACCACCGTTGCATTCGGCATGAGTGATTTTTACTACATACCTCAGTCTTTGTCAGCCGTGTTCGTGGAGGTAACGAAAGTGTTTTTGAAATACAGAATATTTCTGGAATTGGCCGTGCCAACTGCAGTGACCTGCCTGCAGGACTTTTCCTATTTCATAGAAGGCTTCACTCACAAAACCATATGGTTTGCCCAGAGAGAAAACCCGATGGATTACTACAAACAAACTCTTCACTGCCTCCACCCGCTTAAAATCAGCGAACTGGAGAAAAACTTAACTCTGGCACGCGAGTATGCCGACAAATATCTGAGCGAACTGCTATTAAGGTGGTAAGAAATGGTCAAGGTTACTTACATGTGCATGTAAGTTATTGGGAAGTTTCATGAAGGGATTATGGAAAATAACATGACTATTATAAGCTCAAAATAAAATCGCAAAAAATAAAAATGGCGGCCGGGTGCATTCGAATTTTACAATAGATAAACATGTACACTGTAATCAACATTTATATGATAAGTTAATAAATAAATGCATCTTACCGAAATAGGCCTACACCAAGTTGGCGTGCAACTGCATCCAAACATCTCTGGTACCTCCAACCGCAAACATGTCCATTCCTCAAATTGCTTGACAACAGCTCGAAACAAGTCGAAGGCCTGACAGCTTAAGTCAAGCATTTCTGCTATCACTTCACAGCGAACGTGCATATTCTTCAAATTGCTGGACAACGGTCAACAGGTCGAAACAAGTAGTTTTAAAATTTCGCTGTAGTTGTTGCGCGATCCTCACACCAGGTGGAGCCCCTTAACACCCGTTGCCGAGCAACACAAACTTACCCATGATGCAACGCGCTCAAACAAGAGCGTGCTCAAGGAACGAAATTTAATTCCAAAAGCGATTTCTTTCGCATAGAAACATCTGTTTTAACTAACTTTTCTCAATACTGTCACGCTATAGAATTAATTTGAGAAACATGACAGCGATGTTCAGTAAATTCTGGCACGAGATAAGAATAGCAGGTCGACAAGATTTGCCGCGAACTCCTTGCAAGCTCCAAGGCTTCCAAAACCACATGCTGCTTCACTGACCGTAAAAATGCACCAAGTAGAGGAATTACCGAAGTACAAACGAAGGAAAACTGTCAAAGCCTGCCCCAATCCTCTGTTTGAGAAATGGATAACCGAATGGAGAGACGAAGCAGCGAAGAAGAGGTGGAAAACGAAGTACGTCTATGACAAGGTACACAGACACGTTCCTTCAATGGCTTTATCATGCATAACAAGGCCTTAATGCCCGTCAGGTTATGACCTTTTAATCCGGTTTTCTTCTTGGACCGAAGCACTAGAGTGCTATTGGTAAAGCAGTGTCCAGCTATGCTGACCAGTCTTGATTCTAGGCCTACCCGCCCAAGTCCAGGGGCGCTTTCGTAGTTTTAGGATCAGTCAGAAAATCTGTCCCCTTTATTTCTTCATAATATCTTACGAGCACTTGATTTTCTGAATTTGATAAGTTGAAAATTAGTCTTGTTTTAAAAAATATTGTTTAAAATTCACTCGATAGGGAAATTAGTATAAAATACATTTTCCTCGAAAATAGCACCACGCTTATTTAATGGTACTTTGACACTTCATTTGATATAGTAAGAAAATTAATCCTCAAAACACAAAACCTACACAGCAAAATTAAAGCACATGTATTCGCATTTTAACAGGCATTAAAATCGCTTCAGAAGTATCCACTACCTTTGAAGAGTGGGAAGGAAGCCAAATTATTGGAATATTTTGGTAAATACAGCTTTCCAATTTTATTAAAAATTATATCACCGTACATACTGTATGCTATTTCTTCCTAATTTTCATTCGTCTTTTGAATATTTTAAAGGTGATAAAATATGTGAGATGTTGGACAAGAAGTTGAGCGAACATAATGTCGAAATTGGAAATGACGATTTAAATTGCGTTACTGATGATAGTGAAGTTATCGAGCCCTTAACTTGTACTCAACCAAATCATGCCAAACAGGTTATAAATAGTTTAGTTTTGCAGCTATAAATGCTATTTAAAGCTCTTCCAGTAAGTGTTGGTAAACCCTTACCAGTGCCATGGTCACGTCAATTATTATTCTTTTTTATTACTCAAGATTTCAAATTCTGAAGGAAAAGACAAGCCTGGAAAACAGTACATTCCTGCTCGCAACTCTGGTCCTTATGCACTGTTAATAACCTTATATAAATATCAATTGGTAATTTGTTTTTTAGAACTCGAAGTGACTAAACAACATCAGTTTTTACCTGTAACCTCAGTCAATTCGATCATTGTTGATTTCTGTGATGTTTAGATGGACGGTTACCTTGGATACATGAAAAAGACAGATTTGATGGTAGCTGCTCAGCCATTAAGCGAAAAATCTTTCACCATTGTAAATATTTACATCAATTGTAAATGCTGCATTGTTTGCTATGCAATAATGCTTGACACATTAATCTTACCCATTTTTCTTCTTCTTCAAAAAGCCTGATCCAGGGTCCCATTATACAGCATGGTCCTCTATGGGGGTTATTATAAAAAAAGGATTAGTTAAAAAGGATGGCAATCCAGCCCGGTATGCAAAAAAGTAGTTTTAAATAGCAGTACATCAGCCAACAATATGGTGATGACCACATTATATTTGCTATTAGGTATTCTTTGTCAGATACTGGTTTTGCACTAGCAGAAAAAATCTTGTTAGGAGAAGAGAAACTGACTAACAATTCAAGTAGTCAAGCAGCTACAGCATCCAGTAAAAATTCCTCTCAAACCTCCATCTCATCAGATACAGATATTGAACCAACGCAACCCTCAGGTAATTAATGAAATAAAAAAATAAAATATTTTGTTTTCTGAAAATTCACATTTTACATTTAATTCGGCGTTTAAGATCTGTCATGAAACACTGATCTTAATTTTTGTTTCAGCTAGTGCCGCAGCATTATTTGCAGCAAATAAATTCAAGTTGGAGCCTAGACAATTTGAGATACTACTGTGTGTCGACAACTGTGAAACAGTGTCCGGGTAATTAAACATTGGCTCTCTGAGTGCATGTACCTAATCTAAGATTTCTTGAAGTTTAAAAAATCTTTCGGTTAGGACTTTTTAAAATTTCCAATGTTGCACTTTGATTTTTAAGTGGTACAAACGAGCGGAAATTAGCCGTGCAGAAAGAGTTAAGAAAGAACGGAGTCAATTTTGATGTCCGCAAACTCCATGTTGGGGATTTCTTGTGGATAGCCAGAGAAAAGGTTTTGCCCGTTGCAGGGCAAATCCATCTGCCACCTGCTAGGGAATTGGTCCTCGACTATATCGTAGAAAGAAAGAGAAAAGATGATTTGGCTTCAAGTATTAAAGATGGGAGATTCAAAGAGCAGAAGGTACTTCGTGAGATTAATAGCAAGAAGAAAGTTTGCCAATTTTTCTTGAAATTGTGTACGATAGATTTGTTATATAATTTGGTCACACGTTTATAATCTTAATTATATTTTATATTGTTAGTTTCGTTTGAAAACCTGTGGTTTAAAATACCCCATCTACCTGGTTGAAGATTTTGGCAACAAAAATCACTTATCCCTCCCAGAATCTTCTCTTTTGCAGGCTGTCTCAAATACCCAGGTTTGTAATACTTGGTATCCGTGGAAGATATTCTCAATATATGAAAATGTTTTTATTTTTTCAATCAACTAATTCGTTACAAAAGTATAGAAAATTAATATTTGGGTTTAAATTGCAGATCATCGATGGATTTAAGATCAAACATACTAAAGACCAAATTGAATCTGTTGCCTACTTAACACTTTTGACCCGGTATCTACAGAGTTATTATTCAGTAAGTAAATCGTCCATTGCAGACCCCTGTAATCGACCAATAGTCTGCTAATTCGTTACCGTAAATAAATAATTACGTTCGTTTTTAGAATAAGACCTTATGGAGTTGCATGCAGGGAGAAGCCGATGCCTTACGTGCGGCGCCTTTTGATTCTAGGGAGATCGCACTTTATAGTTTTGACGAATTCAATAGAAATTCTATGAAGAATAAGGTTGGAAGACAGTTTAAATGACAGGTATTGCTTCCTCCAACTTTCAAATACAGGAAATGTTTTGGTACTTTTTCAGCCTTTTACTGTGACAGAACTTTTCGGGAAGCAACTGTTAAAGGTTCATGGAGTTTCAGTAGATAAAGCTAAGGCCATCATTAATCAATTCCCAACACCCGCAAAGTAATAAATTATTCAAATGATTTATTAATGCATGAAAGCCCTTAACGAATTGCTGCTAAATACCTTTCTCAATTACAGCCTCATCACAGCTCTTTATTCTTGCGGAAGCGATGGCGAAAAAGAAAATCTTCTATCCACCATTAAATTTGGTAAATCTGGAAGGTAAATACAGCTACTGTAATTAAAATGACACTCAAAAATTACAAATACATATCGAAAAATAATTTGCAGTGCACTATTGAAATTGTTTCGTGTTTTTTTTTTGCATAGGAACATTGGACCAGCTATAAGCAAAGTTCTTTGCCAATTTTATACTCGGCCTGCATTCCCTTAAAAATGAAGACTTGGCATTAATATTGTTGCATGGAATGACTGCGCCATACAGCAAAATGTTTGAGTTGCTTGCATTCATCATTTGTACAATTTCGTGTGAAAAATGAAAATGAAACTAGTTTTAACATTGTAAAATAAAAACCTTTTAAATTTTAGAAAGATCTTTCTGATTGGGTGGGCTACAATTTCACAACTTGCCTTAAAATATTCCACTTCTTCCAGTTGAGAGGCGGAAATCTAAAACTTGTTATAGCCCAAAAGTTGAAATAGAAAAAAAATTAATGCGAGGTATAATTACCAAGTGGTCAAATTGGTCTTTAATTTTACTTTGAATAAAAATCGCTTACCAAGTATTATGTGAACATCCAACAAAATATATAAAAAGAAATAATTTACTGCGTTTTAAAATTAATCATTATATACACACGTTCACCTATGAAACCACTATTACTATTTGGAAAACATAGTAAAACGCTATTGCTTCAAAGGTATTTCATCTTTAACTATTATCGGTATTAATTTTATATAACCTGCCCTCAGGAGTCAAATGTCTTCAAATAGTAAAAATAAAGACGGGAAATAATCCATACATTTCACAACACTTACATGACTGCATACGTATTTGATGACATAAGACCAACTGCCCTATTCGGGACACACTATACAAAGGTATTTCATGTAGTATCCTTACAACATATACAGTAATTAGGAAAAATGAATGATAGGAGAATAACGAAACACTTAGATCAATAGCACCTTAATTGTTCACCTAGAAGAAAAATATTGGCTCGAAACCCATTATTAACCCTATGGGCTCCATAGTCATATTTTTTAAATAAAAAACTTTAGCCTTCACAGCTTACTCCCATTTTTGAACATGCCGTATTCCACACCTTGCATTGAATAACGATATAAATTCTGCTGCAACGTAGCCTCCCTGCGACCAATTCAATTGCCATTTTCATGTAGATTAATTATTGGCGCATGTATTTTCCCTTATCGCATCACTGCCTGAATTAATTTCGCATTTTGCATTCAATGTTTGCCTCTATTTCTGGCTCGATCTTATCCCTGCGGCTAATATCTACATTAATTATTATAAAACTAATTTCGGGGAGAAAAAACGACTTAATAACACGAGCCTCCTTCATGAATACTTCATTATGAGCAAAAATTATGCAGCTAATAACGCGCAAGGCTTTTCCATGCTACGCTAAAAGCTATTTTGAAGGAGAGAGGCTTTTTGCCCGTACCATTAGCTGGTTTAATTCATTATATTGGCGATGAAGCTGCCACCAAATTCAAAGGCGTACTCGAGCATTTCGTGATGAATGAGAAATGTGGTCGTTTTAGAAACCTCAAAGAATTACTCATGCAACTCACTTATGAGAGCTTCCATTTCTGCATGCAAATCGTAATGCTTCGCATTATTGGCTTGTTTGTGCAATGCTCAGAAATTTAATCACTACTTACATCATTTTCGATTATCGATAATGGCTCAATGCATCCGTTTTTCGTGTGAGAAATTTACTTTGCAGAGTCGATTCAGGGTTTACACTCAAATTCTTAAATCGATTTCAATGACTTTCCCTGACAACTTGAAGTTATTTCCCTCACATTCATTGACAATTTTTCAGTAATTTCCCTGACATTTTACACGAAATTTCATACAAGCGAAACTAACGTAATTAATAGTACAGTAAATATAATTGGCAATTTTTGTGAAAAATACACATTTCAAGAATAATTTTAAAAACAACAACTAGGTCTTAAATGATAGGTTTTAGTTTATATGTTGCCATACAAACATTTACTTAGCAATAAAACTAATTTAGGATCTTGGAAGGCAACAATTTTAGCAAGAAAATATTGAAAAATAATAATTAATGGATTACAGTGGCAACTTGTTTTTAAAACTTGTTCTCATTAGTTTATTAAAAATTGCTTTTAAAAAATAGTAAACTATTTCAATTTCCCTGACAATCCCTGACATTTTCACGAATTTTGACGAATTCCCTGACACTTTTTCATTTCCCTGACATTCCCAAACTTTCCAGAAATTGAGACCCCTGCGTTATTGAATAATACGCCACTTTTTTCAATGGGCAATTTTGATTAACGATTAAAGTCATTCAGAGCTTGGCGCAAACGACCATAAAACAAACATCGCAAAATGCTTGTAAATACCAAATAATAAGGATCGCTTGAGGCAGCAAATAATGAGTCAATCCAACCGACTTCCAATTATCAGATGAAAACGCGGCGTTTCATTCATGTTTGAACAAGGTAACTATCAAACCCTAATTAGTGAAGGGAAAACCCCAAAAAGCCGCTTTTCCCCGTTTCGAATAATGGTAATTAAGTCAGAAAATGTGTTCCTGAAAAACCGTTCTCCGAATCAGAAACCAGAGTTCAAATTCATACAAACGTCTTTTCGACTTCAAAAAATAACACAGAAGAAGAAGCAATGCGTTGTTTACTTGCTTTTAGAAGGAAAATAAAATGGGTTGCTTGACCCCCTTATGTTTTACCTGATGTTTCCCACCGGCAAAATAACGCTGTTTTATGCCTTTATCATTTCAAGAAGACGCCAACATTTCAAGGCCTACCACAAACTACCCAGTCGGCAAAAAATCATAAAATGTGTCATATGGTATTCAACGGCTTTGTCTCACATTAATATTGAAAATAAAAAAAATCGAATCTACATGAATCTGCGAACAAAAAAAATTAAACACTTCAGAAATTTTCAATCCAATGACAGTTAATTATGGAGAAGTAATTGCCTAAAATATGCAAGTTTTTTATCCTGAAAAATTTGAGCATGGTGCACGCGCTCAAGTGGGTCATTAATATCTAAAGTAAGCCCACCAGGTTAGTAAGGGCATTTCAGCAGACAATTTTTCCCTGAATAATCGCATTAATCTTAAAATTTTATACAGTATTATTGATCCCATTTATTCTTAAAGCGAATGAAAAAAATCTTCGAAGAATGAACTATTTTTCCTAGAATTCCGCATCTCTGAAGAAAAAAGAGCTTTCTTAAGACTGCTTAAGACAAATCTCAGACAAAAAGCGCTTTTTCTTCTCAACCCGCGTGCCCGTCTTATAAATATCTGTCATGTCACAAATCATGGCAACACAGCTAATGATTTATTCACGTAGGAAATGTTATTAAGGGATAGCGACACGCACACTCATCCACTGAGAAAGCTCGCTGTTCTACTTACTTATCAATGGGCAAATTGATATTTCATAACTTTTCCTCCTGGCTTGTCAATCTGTCCAAAAACTGAACTCTTCTCATCCTCTTCCTACGTTTTTCAATCAATATAAAACGAGGGAGGTAAAACAGTTTTTATGATAGAAAAATTCACTTTCAGAATCGAAACTTTGCACATCTAAGAAGATTCCTTAGATACCTAGGATTATTGCAAAGTTCTACGTCCGCTGATTTACCAGTTGAAATTACCTTGACCACAATCCGGTGGTGTTCTTGGACATCGTAAATAACGCGGTGTTTCATTACAGCAAACCCTGCTTGCTCCACAGAGAGTAACCAGAAAAATCGAAACCTGGGAATCGAGCCTAAATTTGAAATCAAAGTGAACAAATAAGGTTCATCCAAAGAGATACCGTTAGTGAACAAAACAAAAACAATTCCCTTATGGCAACGAGGACAATTTATGGTCGAAGATAGGAGGGAACACTTAACTTCAACTCGTCCATATAACTAAAAGTAAACTGATACCCGAGAGAACGGTAAATTTCATACCTGGAAAATTGCTTTTCGTACGCTATACTCTTTCCTGCGAACACTTAGCAGGGTCCGAGCTTGGTCAAGTTTTTGCTCGATCAATTCGATAGATATGTAATGGCCAGTTTGATATTGCTAGGGCAAAACGCTAGGAAATAAGTGAAATATGCGAGCAAATTCTCCAGGGAAATTCCGCGGGAATATGAATAATAAAAAGGAGAAGTACATAAAGTATTCAAAGATGGTTTTAGCACTTGACCACCAGCTCGTGTCTGCTCACCACACAACATCATCTTCAAGCTCCATACATGTACATGTATGACACGCCAATTTGTTCGTTTGGTACTTTAACTGACCATCAACAGGTCAGGCCAACCTATCAGTAACTGACAAGTCTAGACACACCCTTAAAACAGAAGGCAAAATCGTTTTTCAGAATTGCTGATTAATGACTTAGTCTTTATCTGTTCGATTAAATACTTTACGTACTCGCAGCTTTTCACTATTTTGGCACGGACTCAAACGCTCATCTGAGGGATCATTACATGTACCTGCAACCAAAAGCAGTGGTCAGTAAAAATTAACCCGTTCGTTAGCTTTCAGAGTGACGCAAATGTCAGGGGCAAAAAAACAGAGGGTAAAATGTATGTAAACGACGAGAAGCGCGTGTTTCAGGGAGGAATCGGCGCATTTGAGTCAATGCCAATTCTCGAGATAAATGCATGTTGGTTCCAAGGAGTGAATTACATCGGACCCCGACTCAGCCCAGCCATTAATTAGCCATTTGCCTCACTTTTCGTCCACTTTTAATTATCTCAGCGAGAAAAATGATAACGAACATACAGTCACAGAGTCGTAGGAGGGAGGTCAAGGGAAGTCGAGTTCTAGTCGCCTAGAAGAAAGGGCTAAAGTCGTAAAAATGCGATAGAAATGAATGAAAAGGAAAGAAGAGGAAGCAACGACGTCATGGTCGAAATTAATAACAGCGGCGAGAAGAGTCCGGATACTTCTCCTTTAATTCGGCCTTAAATTGGCGGAAGAGCAATCGATTACGTTCCTGGTCTTCGTCTTTCTTTTTATGAAAAGAGTCCATCGTTTTCAACCCACGATGAATTAAGAAGGCATTGTTCAACACGGAGAACTTGTAGCCAGCGATGTGCAATTCACAAACCTAGAAATTCAAAGAGAAAAGGAAGATAATTAGAGCCGCACTCGCTTAATCCTACTTATCCGTGCGAGAAACCCACATTTCAGGTCAATTGCTACCAACTAAGACATTCCCAACAGAGGGTGGCACGATTACGAAATTCATTAAATTGATTAATCCCTAAAGTAGACAGCACTGCATGACGCGCGAACAAGCAGTGTTTGCCTAACTTCAAGGGGCAACGCAAGCAGGAGTGACCCAGACTCCACTTTTACATTTGGAGAAACAATTTTCTCAAGCTTCAACTTTTGTCGCTCAATTTTCTGTCGAAAGCGAGTTGAAACGCGAGAACATGCTTTCAAAGTGTTTAAACCAAAACAGCTTTCAACTCACTCAAGTCGTTCCATCTAGAGCACGTGAACAGACAAAATTCCAGATTGGCACGAGCACGAATTCGAATTTTCGCCAGAATCGCGTTCCATTTAAGGTGAAGACGTATAGCCCGGGGCAGGGGAAAGTTAGATTCTCACAGCAAGAAATTTTCCTTTATACTATGTT
>JAQGAF010004639.1:0-13872 GCA_034687865.1 Kryphioiulus occultus
GGGGGGTATTTGTTATGGTCTCCATTTTACAATCAAGAATGTCGTCACGTGTTTGCAATTGAAAGTTGTTAAAGTTGTCGAACGATTATTTCGTGCAATTAACTAAACATTTGGGAACTTTGGTGAGCGGGGGTTGCTTATTCGAAGGACTTCCCAGTGTGTGTGTGGGGGGGGGGGGGGGGTGGGGCGACCCAGAGCACTCACTTTTTGCCATGTGGCATTTGGCGTTTATGGACTATATAAAAGCCCGAAAAGTCCCAGTGGCTTTCTAATGCTGATGTTTTGCTGGTACGTGTAACTGGAAGTGGTGGAGTCTGCAAATTTGACCTTTTTCGATGCTGTCACATATCCTGTATTGCTAATTTCTGCTTAACTGTGGGTCGAGTTTGTAGAAGAAATCCGTGAAAATCTCCTTGCCGCGGTAGTATTGATATGCCAGGAAAAACTAATTAGTAGCCTAATTAACATCCACGCGCTGTTGTACAGGGTGTTCATAATGTATTTTGTGCCGAAGGTGCAGTCTGCTTTATGGTCTTTTTGAACTCAATGTAGGTAAATGAATTGTCAGGCGTTTTACAATGGCGATTTCGTGTAATGCAGCGGTGATAGGCTCAAACATTATGTGATCAATAAATAACATCCTGGTTGATTCTTGCCAACCCTACCAACGCAGTTTTCAAACCTGTTTAAACTGTCTGCTAAACTTGGTATTCAGAGTTCATTTTAACTATACATTTCGAATTGGGAATGAATTCACAAATTCACAATTATCGTTAACAATAAATATTTACCATTACATGCACGAAACGATTACGAGGTAAACTATTGTAGATGGCTCGAGAGCCGATGTCCAGGTAAATATTTATTTAGACTACCTTATCATTTGAGCATTTGCATGTTTCAAATGGGTACCACCGCATATCCTTTTTCAACAACTCGAACGAGGTTCGTTTTTTTTGCTAGGATACTGTGCAATGTTGTTATCTTTATAAATGTAACATTTTCAAAGTACATGCACATGTAATTGAGACTTAAATTTGGATGCTTTCAGATAACACTAAACGTCTTCGAAAGCTTCTATAATTGGGCTAAAAATGCACTTTGGGATACACGGGAGTGATAGTATGTCTCTGCAGGTTAAGAGTGGGCTAGCTAGAGTGGGCCATTTCACTCTGCCCTCTGGTGGTGGACGTTTTGAACCTCATCACTTGTTTGATATAGGAATGTATTAATACTCATAGTTGTATTACAATGTACTATGAATTGCCTTTAAATGCTTTTTAAAGTTATAAATTCATCCTATTTTTTTAAGCACTAGCAAATATGGGGTAGCATTGTTAAACATTTCAGAAACATTAATGTTGCCGTGTTGGCAACATCTACATGTACCTGGCAGATGTGATAAATGGGATGCTTTTTTTACTTCCAATTAGGGATTTTAATTATTCACTGGGCCAATTAAGCGAGTCGATTCGTCCAGCATGTGTGGCATTATACATGTAGTTTGAAATCAGGTTCTCGGAAATTGGCAGTTCGGGGCAGTTTGTCAAGTTGCACGGAGAAGCCAGCAGGTTCTCAGTATTTCGGGCCAGCTTGCCAACGGATTGGACGCAGCTTGCCAGTGAAATAAATCACCGTGTTTTTTATTATTTTTTTGGTGGCTAAATGCATTGTAATTGGGCGTAGGGAAATCTGTTAAGTGGCCAGGTGCAGCGGTGCAACGTAACGAAAGTTAATTCGTATTCGTGTGTACCTGGAAGTTGTTGGTGGCAGCCATCGCATTGTGGAAAAGGTGTTTCGAGCTGCGATTCTCCATTGCAGGTGTTTCGCCCGCAAAGCCTGTTTCCAAGGCGCTTCAGGGCACCCCGAGAAAAGTCAACAGCCTGGGCACCGCTATGCGTGGTTTAGCGTCGTCCTATTAACACCACTTTACTCCCAATCAAACTGCACAACCGCTTTTAGCGAGGTGATGCTGACCAATCTCGCTTCCCTACAACCTATTTCGGGTACATGTACACATTTTATCGTTCTGGCCATCTCTGGTAGCGCCTCTGTACTGCAGTCCTATTGAACTTCTAGTGGCCAATTTTCATGGCTTTAGTTCTGCTGAGGGCCTCTTGATGATGACCCAGACCGATATGAGGGTGGTTCCCCTGCAATTTCTGGAAAGTCAGAGAATGTCAGGGAAATTCAAATAGTTTGTATCAGCCAATTGATTAGTCAACGTCATTTATAAAAATTTGGGATGAAATCCATCGCTTTTCTTTTTTTAAAAAATCTCATTTAATGTGGCAGGGAAGGGACTGAAAAGTTGCTAGGGAATGTCGGGGCAGGATTACCACTTCCTGGCAATTCAGGGAAATGAAAAAGTGTCAGGGTATGGCTGGAGGGTAGATGCGAAAATGTCAGGGAAATTGATATAGTTTGCATCAGCCAATTCATGTAGCAGTTTTCTTAATTTTTTAAGTTCTCGTGGAAAATGTGATGGCACGTAGACTTGAGAATTTCAGTGGCTACCCTGCAGGGAAATCGACTTAAGAATTTCAGTGGGACCACTGTTCTGGAAAGGCGGGGGAAATCAGGGAATGTCAGGGAAATGAAGGTATCATGGAATTCGTGAAAATTCTTGAAATTGTCAGGGAAATTGATATAATGTAGTTTGCATTGCCAATTATAGTAGTTCATCATCCTGGAATAAAATCCACAAATATTTCTTATTTAAAAACATCTCATGTGAAATGTCAGGGAATGTCAGGGGATTCGTGCTGTCGTGTTTACATTTTGCACTGGACAGGAAAATTTCTTTTGAAAACTTGAAAAGTCAGGGAATTTGAAAAGTTCATTGGGTTTGGGATTAGGAGGGGTTTGGTGTAGTTAGGTCAGGATCGGTCAGAATATTAGCATAGCAGCTATAGCTGGCCATTGGCGAGTGTTCAGTTAGTCGCACACTGAGGTCATGAGGTGCTGATGCATGTACAGTACATGTACTTGAAATTCGTTATCACTAATATCTTTCCAATGTCCGTAACAAGCCCGGGTCTTGCTACCAGCGATAAGGAAGACAAAAAGCACTGATGTTTTGGAAATTTCACAACGGACGTTGATCGTTTCTTTGATAAGTTTATTTTTGAAAGCCACAATCGGGCTGGGTTGAACCGATGTTTGAACCAGAAATGCTTTTGCATCGTGCTAAGTCACTGTTCAGTTTGAAAATAACCTCCGTTGCACTTTACCTTCGCGTTATCGTCACTCGAAACAACAAAATACAATTTTATCTGATTAGTCTTTACATAATGCACCGTTAACGAATATAAAAGTTCGCAAGTAGGACAGGGACGAGAATCCGGAGTTTTATCGCATCATGGACCCATTGTACTGTACATGTATTTCAGTAATTTCTGTGAACATGTTACGCAGCAATGCGATTGTCCTTATCAAGATGTTTCGTTGATGAAAATTAATCGATAGTTTTCAGTTCCTGGAAAATGTTCTGGTACGTTGTCAGTCTTTATGTCCAGTAATTATACCGTGCATGTTAGCTTACTGCACTTACCCATATTTGTAATAATGCAATTTTGATCGAATTTCTGGAACCTGTTTGCATTCTGTTATTTATGGAACGGGCGTGGTGTAGCGTTTACATCCACGTTTTATGCGTTTACTTTAAATTGTCAAGGCTGGGTGAGTGTTTCGTATCGAAAGCTAAAAAACACGATACAATTAATTCGTTTGGCAGAAGGTCTCCGTATCTAATTTCACGCATTTGTCACGTCATTTCAGCATTTGATAGCTGGTCTGCTTGGGTTTTCCAAGCTCGATATTATTAAGGACATTGTATAAAAATGGTTCTGGTTAATTGCCTAAATCCATATCGTAAACTACTGCATTTGCTGCCTTATTTGCAGCGTTTTGGAAGAATGACATTGACAAGTCGTCTTTCATGATGACTACCATCCTGGAAACCTCGGGGAATTTTATATTCAACCAGGAAAACCTGGAAAAATTCAGGGAATTTTGAATTTAAACCTAGCATTTTTGAGTATCACAATGTATTTTGTGTTTGTTCGTTATAATTCTGATAAGTCGGCTGAAAAATGATTGGCCTCGTAATCAATTTCACCATTCCCCCCCTAAAAGTCAGAATTTATGATGCCTGTGGAGTTCCTAAATTAGTTTTAAAAAAAATTAAAATTGTAGTCAGCGTTGCATTTGTTATTATAGTATTTTTTGGAAAACATGTTGCGAGATTACGCTCAAAATTCGTATTTCTGGTAGGCTACACTGTTCATGTATTTTTTTTTATTCAAGTTTCGTTCTGTTAATTTCTGTCAATATTAGTGTTTCTGAAATTTTCATGATTGTCTGGAACTGTGGTATTGCTGATCCAGTTTTTATATAAAAAAAATCCCTCATCAATTTCTTTCATTGTTATTTCCATAAAAAAATGTCAAGGAAATTACACATTGGGATACGTTTGTTTGGTAATGTTGAGTTAAACCCACCATTTGAGGTCTAGTTTTTCAAAAGTAGTCCTTATAATTTATCATTAATACTAAATATTGGTTTTAATGGAATTGTGGCACACATTTAATCAGTAAAATATATTTTTTGAACCCGGAACACCTGGAAAACACATAGAATTTCGTTTTCAGAAATTTGTAAGCTTAGCTTACAGTAGTTGCAACAGTCATCGTGGAGTTATGACCATTTTTATAATGTTACAAGGTATCCATATAATTATGGCTTCTTTAAATTACAAGGCTGTTTTTATTTATTTTTTCTCTATTATGTTTAGCCAATGGCTACGTGGCATGATGGCTATTTCCTAGTTACCGTTGTTGATTTCCTAATTCACTGAAAGCATTTTGTTTCAATATTGAGTGTCTTTCGATTTCCAATTTCTCTTTATGGATAGTCATTACTCATACAGGAATAGTTCTATTGAAAATATTTAAACACGGATAAAACATAATGACAGAAACGTTCTGTGCTTCTTGGATATTGTGTCACTATATATGGAAAAACAGCACTAAGGACACTCCACCCTTATGGCATAAAACCCAACAGTGCAAATGCATAGGTTGCCAAGTAGATGACATTTGAATTTTCGAAATTCGCCAACTGCCATGTTCACCTTCGTATTTCATGCAAGCTATCTTTGCACACTTGTGTATGTGTTTGTGCCTTGGCCATTGCCACTCATGGTGCTTTTCATGTTTATCAGCCAACACTGCACATCCATACATTGATCACCATGGAAGGGAACCTTTAAACATGAATGAGTGCTATTTTTATAAATGGGAAAGTGCAAGTGTATCAAAGAATATAGGGAAAGCCCCATACAGCATTCGCTCTTTTATGAACCGATGCTATGAAACTGTTTTCAATTTTTCGCCTGAACATCAATTGTGTTCAAAGCAAAAGTTTCGAAATGTTTTAAAATGTTGACTTGTTGATATTTACAAGGGGTGGACAGAATAATGGAAACACTTGTTACAGATATGCGATTTATTAATATGGTGTTGGGCACCTGCTACTTTCAATATAACCTCAACCCTTCTTGAATCGACTGGATGAAATGGATCTAATGGAAACGAGTTGTGAGTTTATAACAAGGTTTTAGAAGCAAATTTAAAAGTTGTTTTACCGATAAAGGAGCTGGGAATCTGTATTGCATTTTATTTACCAAAACTAGCAGTCTCGAAATCTGGTAATTGTGTTGGTCAGGTATGATGTACTCCTATATATGTCAAGAGTTCCCACAGAACTTGTAAATACTGGAAAAGCTGTTAAAGTCAGGGAAATTTTTTAAAAGAAAATTCAAATCTCGGGATTTCCTAGCTTTTGATTATACAGTAATTTCAATCCAGAAGGTTTTAAACAATGTTGCCCTTTGCACAATGAAAGAAAACGACAATTTGGCAAATTGGTTCCTTCTATTTGGCTTCATTATGACAATATCAAAATTGGCCAAATTAAATAAATTCCGAACATTAATTAAAAAAGTGCAGTAATACTTTGATGTGGCCTGAATTCCTTTGTTATACAAATTCAATAATCATCATCCTAGTAAAAGTCGGAGTCTCTTTAATTGACAATGGTCGATGGATAAACTCTCATGGAAAAATAAAAATTTTATTCTAGGGGAAGTCAAGGGATTTGGTTACTAAAGCTGTGGGAACCCTGATATGTTGAAGTTTGCCTTTGTGCTCTTAGGATCAATGCAGCCAACAAACAAATTATATTCCAATCTCTTAGCGTTTCCATTGTTTTGTCCACTACTACACGGTATGATTTGATTGGAAATTACTTGTTAGTGGTTCTGCTGGAGTTCAGTAGCTGCAAGTTGCGATGGTGAAATTGATTTTTTTGTCTTTTACAACTATAGCATGCTGTACTGTATTACATACTAAGGCTGGCACATGTTCCTTTGCTTTCGTCTTATGTCGGTTGAGTGTTCCCATTGCTGGCACAGACCAGTGCAAGGGAAAATGAGATGCATTGGCATTTATTTACTACCGGTATGCTGCTACAGTGATTTTCCATGTCCAAACGCACTCGAGCGTGTATATCTTATGCTAGCCGAGTGATTAAGAACTATTAGGTCGGAACCAAAATTAGTAAAGCTGCCGTTTTTCAGCTTTCTAGTCTTTTTCATGGTGTTGGAAGGCTGCCTGCCTGTGTGAAATTTCGACGATTTACATTGTGATTTGCATGAAAAGATTCACAAACAAATGAGAGAAAAGTTTTATGCAAGCGTGAAATAATAATTGGGGTGATTCAAAATGATGGGAAAAGAAATCCCTTTCCGTTTTAGGGAATTTGTTTTGTCGAGCTAATGGCTGCATGCGGTAGTTCAAATTGTTAATTTTCGATTTGACCTACTATACTCGGTGCATCTAAGTTACCATTCGCAGGATATTGCACTTCTCTAAAGTCGATATTCTGTAATGTTCAGTTTTTGCAATTTAAGATGAGTAACGTAATTCAATTGGCCCATGAATGATGGTTTATTATTAGAGAAATTGCGCAAATGTCTTATATGGCTATCTTATTGAAGGTTTACCCATGGTTTGTTATTATCATGTGGCATAAAGTAGTAATTTTGTCTGAAATAAGAGCTTTATTTTAAATAAGGAAAATTGATAGCATTGAGAAGCATCCAATGACGTTGTTACGAGTGACTTTATTCCGTGAATTTAATAATAACACCGAATGTATTTTTTCAGGTTGGAATTTTGGGCTCCGACGGTGGAACTGTCTTGAATTCCCTCCAGAAACACTCTCCCAGTTCAAATTCGCACTGCTCATCCCAGTCGAAGCCAACGAAACATGTTTCAGAGGCAATCAAGGCACCAAAATCATCCACGTTTCCCACTGCTTCTGTGCCATCGGTAAATACAACGCCAAGCAACACAAAGGTTACCATCCTTTGCTTCTCATTAATTTATGACGAAACCTATGAATTTATTTTATTTCGTTTTTTGCTATCAGGAAACTAAAAGCACAGCTGTTTTGCAACCTCCCCAAATATTCGTAGATTTGTTTGGACAACCTATCAAGGCAAATAAGGCCTCACCTGACCCCCAAAAAGTAAAGGTACGTAATTTCTCAGTCTGACCAAGCTGAATTTTGGTGAACAAAACGATATCTGCAGGATCTTTTCTTATTGATCGTTTTTTTATGTTACACGATCTTTTTGTTTCTAACTTGCATGTATTTGAATAAATCACAAGGTAGCTTTACGCAACTGCTCTCTGCCTTTGAATCTTGAGAAAATATTGTTTGCGTGCCAATACAGGGTGTCCATTATATGAATCGTCCTGTGGCTTTATGGTGATTCTGTAGTCATTTCATTTCCAATCGTGGCAATTAAAGAAAATTAAGTGGAGATGCAAAGTTTTAAGGAATGTGATGTACTGCACATGATCCTGTAGCAATATAGCCCTGTCTACTTCACGTTTCCTTTCTGCATTATTAGAAGAAATTAAAGAAAGATGCCAATTAATCCATCAGCTAATGATTTTTTTTAATATTTTAGGATTTGCATTCCAAGAACCCTGGTAAATCGAGCAAACCACCAACTGCCAGTTCATGTTCCAGTGAACAATCTTCGAGTAATTCCAATGGTACCAAAGATTTGAAATCAAGTGTATCCAAAGAAACCAAAGACTTGAAAGATTCTAAGAAGGAGAAAAGTGCCCTGAAAAGGTCATTATCACCTATCTTACAAGCGAGTGATTCTTCGCATACAAAAAATAGGAAAATTGTCCCATCCTCTAGTTCATCTTCGAAAATCAAAGATGGTAAAGAGAAGAAAAAAGGCGAAAAGAAAAGTTCTTCCAAAGACCAGGAGAAAAAGGAAAAGCGGGAGAAACACAAGCACAGCATTGATAGTGGTGGTGTTGCTGCGAAACATTTTACCGGGAAGAGAAACATCTTGGAAACAAAGGTCAGTAAGGAGACTGACGCCAATGCGAAACTGTTAAAAAAATCAAAGCATACTCCATCCACTTCACCTTCACTGTCGAACAGTTCTGCGAGCAGCGAAACCACAAAGTCATCTAGGTCCTTTAAAGTGTCCCCACCGTCGCCGCAACTGGCCGAGGACAGCCCTGAGCCAGGGGATGAGAGTCCCAGTTCGAGTATCAGTTTGTCCCCGATGCACCATAGCCGAGGACCCGGACCTTTGGGAGCCCTAATGGCGGCGTTAGCACACAGTGGTGGTATTCTTTCCCCAATGTCGACTGACTCTTCGAATAGTCCTTCCCACCGGATGGGAGAAGAGGAACAAATGGTACCAGACATTCACATTCAGCCGCCAATTCCAGCACCGCAGTCGCCGCCTTCTCCTCCTAAACCATCGCTAATTGTGGTCACAGAAAAAATTGAGAAGTCCCGAGTGAAGGAGGAGAAAACGGTGATCAAAGAAGAGAAATCATCTTCGAATAAAGATAAACCGAAGAAAAATAAAAGCAAAAGCGAGAAACTAACGATGAACACTGACAGCAAGAAAGTGAGTAACTTCGCTTCTCAGGAACAGGCGTTGCATGAAGCCATGCCCGAAAACATATCGGACGAATATGCCATGGAATTGAAAGAACTTCACAGGCAGATCGTGACCCTCAGAGATCGGCAACACCTCCAGCAAATCGTGAATGTGATCGAAGAGACGGGACTGTACAAGGTGACCAGTACAACTTTCGATTTCGACCTGTGCAGGCTCGATCGGGGGACTGTGATAAAGTTGCAGAACTTTTTGGCAGCTGTTTCGTAAACGAGACGTGGCTAGCGTTCATCGCATAACGTGTAAATACTTTCATTCGATAGCTATGGCAATCGTAGTTATTTTTATAGTGCCGTTTAAGGTACAAGGCCAGTCTGCTGGCCCTTTACGGATTTTATACGCTGTGTTATTCAGTTTGTCACCGAATCTCCGTACATCAGTCCCGTGATGTAGAACAACCTTCAGAATTTGCAGTTGATGTTTTCTCAAATATTGGCTGTCCACTTCAGTTTTCTGTCTTGGAAATCCTGGCCAACTATGGGCAGCTCGTTAGCTACACATTTTAGAAGGTCAATTTGGAAGGTTTTATTTTGTGGTTTTCCACCTGGATAAATTAATAGTTCCTCTAAAAATCGATCATGGCCATGGTCACTCATGTTGATTCTTCATACCTTCTCACCTCAAACATCCTTTTCTGCATGCCATGTGAAGATGGTGTTCTTGGCAGTGTACCGATGACGTTTGAACCATTCTGAACATTTTAATTACAATTGTCAATTCATAGTTGGTTTTTGAGCATCTCCTGTTGTGCCTTTGGTATGAAATTTTAAAAGAACCTTTTAAGATGTCCTGTGATAACTATTAAGAGGCACTGATATACTTAAGAACTTAAGAGAATTCACTCATTTTAATGGGGGTTGTCACAAATGCAAATTCAACTGTTTTCTAGTCAAGGTTTATCCATTAATGGATGCTGTATTGCACGTTATTCAGCTTCATTTTTAACCGTGGAATCTGATATACATTTACACGAACGAGATATATCGTTATACAATACCCGATGAAATGTTTTTGCAAACATATAAAATGTTTATTTTTATTAATTTAAAGTGGCGTGATAAAGAGTAAGAACTCAAAAACGCAGCATTTGTTAATGTGTCACAGTGGATGCTAACGCATTTTCATCCCAATCGATCTAACGTTTTTGAAGTTAAGATCTCATGGTCAATCTGGATTTAGGCCTTGCAATGAGACTATAAACAGCTATTTTGTGTCACTGCATCTAATTCACCAGAAGCCTCGATCTAATTTATTGTTCGATATTACATTCACACAGAACTTTTCTGTGAAGACTCGTGAAGTCCCCTTTGAATAAATCCACATTTCCTACATTCGATCTTATGCAGATTTGCACGTTACATGACATCCTGTGTTAATAGATTACCAGAGACAGAATTTTTAAATAATTGTTAGATGAAAATCTTACATCGCTTGTGAAAATCTGCTTACGGTCAGATTCCATCATGAAGGTGCATAATCCAGTGTGGACTGCAAATAAAATGGTCATTTATTTTATTACCCAGTTTGTCTCGATTATTTTCTCAGAAGCTATATTGGGTGATGCACTGTTAAGTCTTATTATGAGTGGCTGACAGCTAAAACGTGAAGCAGAAATGGATCATAAATAGTAATCAAAAACAAGGAATTTGTATTTATTGTTTACACACCATTCATTGAAAAAAAAACTTATTCTAGTTTAGTGTTAAACTTAATTTTGTAAATCATTTTCCAAAGAACTGGTCCATAGAATTGGTCGTCTTTCTTATTCGCATAGTATAGTTTAAATTTTTCACAAATTTCTCGCCATTCTTCATCATCATCAGTATGATCAACTGCTTGTAGATATGGGGTAAGATTAACGCCCTCTCTTTCCTTGGGGGCATGGGCCAAAAATTTGATTATAAGTTTCACCACTTCGTCATTGTATCCTATAACCTTTCCATTCTCCACAGCATCAAATAGTTTCATGCCATTTGTTGCCCAACAAATGTTCTGGGATTGCTCTGTGTAAAAATCTGCATGCAAGCACATTGTATTGAGTTGGTACGCGTAGAACGACCAATGCTTTCCATTGGTGAGTATAGTCTGGGTAGTTAACGGATAAGTGAGTTCTTGGTGTATGGTAAAGCCTGCAATTTAAATTATCTAATGTTATTACAGTGCTGGGATTGGAAATTAGAAGAGTCGAGGTACTGAAGTTCTTCATAGGCCCACCTTTTAAGTGTGCGAGCGCCACCAACCAGCCAAAAGAACCAACTACGCCGCAACCATGCAACATATCTTCCAAACAATCTTCTCCAAACATCTCAACACGGTTTCTCAGTTGTTCCGTAGTGAATATTGCCAAAGATCCAAATCCAGATGGATCGCCAGGCCAGAATCCTGTAAAAATGTGTAAAATATAGATAAAAATGTGTAATTAAGCAGCAGCAGCAAAGCCAAGTTGGTTACCTGGAACATTTGTGGGACATCTTATATCGTGTTGCAGTCTAGTGCAAGTAGTTTGATACTTGTACTCTGGAACGTCATAAGTGGTGCACAGGGGGTCGTCCCGCTCCACAAACTGTTGGAAAAATAATAGTACTTGTATACAGCAATGAAATATCAACAAGCATGGAAGGCAAATTCACTTACAAAGTTCAATACTTTAAAATGCATCTTATCACATGCTTTAAAATTTTCTGGAAAAATAGCACTTAATTCTCCCATGAATCGCCAATTGGCATCTAATTTAATGTTATTAAACGAGTTAATCTCATATATTTGATCTCAAAAACAGGCCTAAAAGGAGTGGGATGGAGTGTCACATTTTTGCAGGCAGTTTATATTTACGTGCAGATTATGGTTTCCCATGACAACGAAAAGTAACAATTCTGAAAGAACCATTTTTTTTTAAATTTAGGCGCACAAGTAAAATTGACCATTAAGTTTTACCGGTGGCAATGGCTGGGTGTTACGTAATTGCATATAGGGCATTCCGATGTATTGAAATCTTGCATCTACTGGCTCCTCTAGTGGGGTCATCTTGATATTCTTCCTAAATTTCCAAATGTTGTTGGGTGGGGGAAATCCACCAGCGAGCCAAAATGCATCGCATCGAGGATGGTAATCAACCTGAAAAGAGAACGAAAATTTACATTTTGTTTGATCGTCAAAGAAGAAACATTGTTATAACAAAATGGTTTAATTCGCTCGTAATAAAATGCATTATTTCTTCAAATCAGAGCCTTGTACTAGCGCAAGAGCCTGTTTTTACATCTTCACCTTTGTAGACTTCTGTGAAAAGTATTTCTAGATACAGGTACATGTATACTCGAGGGGGGTTACAAATTGTATAGGCCTACACCTAATGTGGACTTCAAGAACGTCAGACTTCAATGATACTTCAAGGATTTCTTGACTTCAATTGTTGAGGAAAGTTCCACATGCTAATTCGTTGACAGGCTGCGAAGTCAGGAAGTCCCACTCCCACTTTGAATTCGCCCACACATCAAGTGACTACGAATTTTACTTGCGTGGGTGACAACTCTTTAAAAATTATGTACACCTGACTGTAGTCTAAACCAGGACTCAAAGGACTTCAGTGGTACATGGACTGCAATGACTTCCTGATTTCAGTTGTGGAAATTAAGCTCCACATGCTAATTCGTTGACACTGAGGTCTTGAAGGTCCTGCTGAAGGACGTCCCATATTGAGGTCATTGGAAATCTGGAAAATTTCTTGAAGTCCACTGTTATGCGTGTGAACACGTGGCTGAACTTAGCCACACTTCAAGTGACTACGAACTTTACCGGGTATAGCCTACCCCTTGTTATTACTACTGCTATAAATGCATGTGATGTATTGTGAGCTGTTACTAAGGGATATCGGACTGCTGTCATAATTGGTATGGATCGACCCTTGAGCATTGTGTAGCCCTGTATTTCAAGCAGTGTTCATGAGGGTTGTTACTTCACCTGACAGTCTCTCAAGTGAGGAAGCTGACCGGCTAACACTGCTGTCACTGCCCTGAAGATGTGATCGGTCATCATCTGGCCTCGATATTTATCCTGACGACGCAAAACATCGGAAGGTTTTTCCTCATTGTGAAATAGAGGCTCTCGCTTTGCCACACCATGGAAAGTGTCAAGAATTGCATTCAAAACAACGGGTTTGATGTGTTCTGCCAGTGCATCCACATTCATGCGACTGTACACATCAGGTAGGCCTTCTTTCAAACTGGTTCTGGTGGCGAACAACTTGAATCGCAGCAGATCGTAGCGCGTGTCGAAACTGCGAAATTTGACCACCCGTTTTAACAGCTGCTGTTTGCCTTCCTTGTCAGCGCAAAAGTGCAAAAGTTTTTCCTCCACTGTGGGCAACGATTTTATGAAATCATACTCTTCTTGGCGTTTGGCACGAGCCAGGCCTTTTTTGGAGGGGTCGGTTAAAGGTGGATAGTCTGGCGTTTCAGTGTATTCGCTTTCGATTTCGGCTTCTGTGGAAGTTGACTGCGGTCTCGTAAAGCTCAAAAGGTAATTCAACCTAGTAGATAAAGGCGAAAACCTGGTAACCCACAACCTCGAATACAGCATGGTGGACGCCATCCCTTTCATCAGTGCCATGCGACCACTGAGTTTTGCTGAATATTGATGTTACAAATGGTTATTTCAAACAAGCTGCAGTCTATTAACAGAAACATACACCTGTGATGTAAAACATGTAAAATTATATTATATTTTATTGACTGGAGGTGAAGATGAGCGCATTTAATTTCAGAATAATGCATTGGTTTCAATCGCTGCGAATTTACACCCAGGTGAAT
>JAQGAF010004640.1:0-13869 GCA_034687865.1 Kryphioiulus occultus
AACAATGTACTTCATTTATTTTTCTTGTAAACGACAATTTTCATAGTGTTCACAGACTTTTTTTGCCAACTGTATGTGCACAACAGTACAGCATGTTCACATACAGCAGTGTCTACCGTTCGAGGAAGTCATGGAAAAGTCATGAAATGACATTTAGGTCATGGAAGTCATGAAATGTATATCAGGGTCATGAAATTTGTCTTTTGATTCATTTACGAAATAAAAATTTGGATTAAAATTCATTTGTCATCCCGTTTCGCCTAAGGCGTTTTTGAACAAAGATCAAGGCATCATCTATGAAAATCTATTTAGCGAAGACATAAAACTGACATGAAAAAGGCATTGAAAAGTCATGGAGTTTGCAAAACCAAATCCAGTAGTCACTCTGCTACAGTGTAGCTGGACGAATTCAACATTAGCTTTGAGCATTTCTGAAATTGTGCCTCAGTTGTATACAGCCAATGTCTAGTCTATTGTCCAGTGCTCGCATCAGGTACCCCGTGTGTTCAGGCACGCGTGCAAACTGAATAAAATACGATCCAACGGTTCATGTTATGCACGTGAATCTTCCGTGTATCTGGACAAATTCAACAATTCTGGAGACTATTAAGCAATGTGTGCGACTGTATATATACAAATTCCAATGTCTTAATTGTGCCTCTGCAAGTTTCTGCAAGACGACTGCAAGTTTCACCTGTCATTGTCTCACACGAATTCCACCTCATGTATCTTGTTTTCCATTCCAAATGGTAAACTTCACACATTTGTGGTGTGTGTGGGCGTGTCGGGAGACAGTATACGACACAGTCCACTTGTTGTCCATGCTACCGTCACTAGCCATGGTGCCACCGACTGTTCCTGATGAGGTGTGGACATTGGAAACTGTCCATATGCAGCCAAGACCCGATGTTTCGCAACTGTCTCCAAAGGCCTCGGAAGTTTATCCAGACGGTCCCGAAGATTGTCCCTCGACCTTACTTTTATGGGAACCCTTACAAAAAGGTTAAGTATAATTAGGTAAGTATAAAGTTCTGTGGGTATAAAGGTATATTTATGGTGTAGAAAATTTACAACCTCGTAAAAGAAACCTATAATGGTTACTTTAAGGTTTATTATTGGTTGTTGAAAGTTTCCTATACATGTAATGTACATGTATATCCCATGTATTTCATAGGTTTCCAAAAGTTTTCCAAAATGTTGTATATTGTAAGGTATCCCTCTGAAACCTATGATACATGTAGGTATACATGTATTTTACAATCGATCAGGCTATTTGATGCCTGTTGAAACACGTATCTAATTCCAAAGAAATATAAAAAAATGGAAACCTATAGAGTACCTACTAGCAATTTGAAAAATACCTAATTTTTTGTAAGTGAACTAGGCCTATGTTGGATTTGAGTGAGATACAGCACATGTGGATTGTATATCAGAACATCAGAGGTACTGTACATGTCTCAAGCAAGATAGCCCTAACAGCCCCAGAAGATGGAAGGACATGTCCGGAGGCACAAATCGGGCGACTTTGTCTCCAGGTCTAACAAGCAACACGCCCTTTTCAGAAATCACAAGTTGACGCTGTACTAGCTGTAATTGTCATTTGTTAGAGCAAAACAACTGACAGTTTCACAGAATGGTAGATAGATGGCGCTTAAATGTTGGAATCAATAAAACACACAAATTAAATATTGCCATGTAATGAAAGTGGTGCACATCGAAGGTAAAACCGCTCTTTGTACCTTAGGGAAGTAAATCTCTGTAAATGGCTTAATCGCAGATGCTATAAATATTTATTTGTAGCATAATTATCCAGGCTACTGATGGAGCCATGTATATTAAATGTCAACGAAACAGTTGTTTTATGATTCCATTTTGTTTAATTCTACCACGTCATATGCCTACGTTATCAATACAGAATATTTGTATTCGGAGCAGTGTGTAAAGTAGTGCAAATTAAGCTTACACTAAAAGAAACAGGAACATGTATATACTGATCATAGGTTTCAGAGGGATACCTTACACTGTACAACATTTTGGAAACCTGTTGCTTGGTCCTTTAACATGCTGCTCAATGTTCCTTAATGGTTTTTCTTTTAAAAGTAACAGAAATAAGTTTCTGTTTCCAAAAGCAGTGGTGAAGATATGGGAATACCATAATAGCAACACGATCTGTGACTTGTTTCTCAATTTTTCTCCATGTTCCGTAATGTTCACAGTAAAACAAATACAAGTTCCCCCAATTGACTGTTTCCTGAAGAAGTGGCAGAACTAGTACACATTTTTGTACTTGAAACTTGTTGATTTTGTATTAAAGCACAGCTCATTGACTGTTCCCTGTTCCCAGTTGACGCTGTCCATTGCAACACATGGCCTTAACGTGAACATACAGTATGCCAAAGGTAGTAAAATTGTCGATTTAGTGCGGATACCATTAGTCCTGGCAACACCAGTGCACTGTTCCAGTAAGTTGACATTATTTCCGTTTCCATGAACAGCTCGCAGTAATTAACCACAAGATGTTCCCTGGTTCTTAAGGTGTGGACTTAACTAAAATAATTCACCTAAAGTTATAGCAACTGCCATAAATTCTTTTACTCCTAAAAGAATCATCCACATCTGAAATATTGCACATAACAGTCAGACCATTTTAGAGACCGGAACACTGGTTGATCCAATATCGATTTTGTCCTTTCAGTAGGATGTAGCTTATCCATTAAGTAGGATGTATACCTCAAGGAATGGCACACTTTGAGACAAATATCAAAAACTTCTTAATGGCAAGCAAGGTCTTGTCATCACACGCACAAGAACGAACAAGTTGTCAGAGATCAGGTCACACCTTTTCAGAACGGTCAGTTGGTGGTGCTATTTTCAAAATGATGATTGCATCAAGTCATGCCCAGGGAGGGCACTGCAATATCTCTACATGTTTATATTTCACAATCGTCTAGGGGGTAGTGTCCAACCTTATGGCTAAGGTTTAAAATCCACCTCAAATCAACAACACTGGACAATGTCCACATTTATTGAAACAATTCAATTCTGCAGACTTGGAATGTCATTGTTAGTTTACATGTACTGGCATGGACCAGCTTCAAAAGAATATTTCAAAATACGCGTAAATATAGCCTGTTTTTTGTGAAGTAACATGTACATGTATGCAATTTTGAAACATAGGGTATGCTTGATTTGGTATTGTACTCATACATTCCATGACTTCTCCAAGCCTTTTAAATATGGCAATTCCATTTAGAATATGGTGTTTTGGCAAATTCAAAAATAAGAACAAGTAATGAGTTTGATAGTTGTCCAGAAGATTACAAATCCAGCCTGTTGTTGTGGAGAAGATTTCATATGTATCACCTCACCATCAGAGCACAGCTTTACCAGGCTACTTTTATAACTTTTCCTCTTTGTTGTTGCCATTACCTGAAAGTCAATTTCCAAAGGGCAACTTAACAAGCTCTACTCAAATGGTATCAAATGACGGGATTAGTTGGTAATAAAGAGAAGAAAAACGGTATATGCATCACAGTACATCAAAGGAAACTTCTTTCAGGGAAATCCGAGTCTAGTAAAGGCACAAATTCCATTACCGAAATGTTAACATCATGATTTTTCAATGAGTCCATGTACAACCCCAAGTCAAAAGTCCTGCAACACACCAAGTTTTCTAGTACCATTCGAATTTGGAGTCAAACTGGTGGAAACTGCCTTGGAAGAAACATTTCAGACAAGCAAAATATGAAAGAGCAGTTTATTAGCTCCCAAAATTACCCATGGTCGGAATAAAAACACAAGTATTCAAAGTGTGTGGTATTCGGAAGAAAATGTCCATCATGTGTAAAATATAGATACCCCAGAGGGATGTGAAGAACTTATAATATCATTACACAAATATTGACCATCAAGTTGCAGGACTTGTGTTGCAAGACTTTTGTCTTGCAACACAACAATCTTGGGTCAAAAGTCCTGCAACTTGATGGTCAATATTTTGTAGCACCACCTTTCGGTTTGAAAACAGTGTTAATCTGATGTGTAATGTATATATTACACATGATGGACATTTTCTTCCAAATACCACACACTTTGAATTTCAACTTTGTTCACCCCTCTTTTCATTTTTCCCAAATATTTTTCATGGGATTGAGTTCTAGAGAGCTTGCAGGCCAATATATCCTTAGTGTCCTAAGAAAGTCCGGTTGAAGCACAATCTTGCTGATGTGTAGTTACCATCTGGGAAGCAACGATGTGATGTTAGTATAAGATGTTTGGTTAACATATCAATATAACATTCATAGTCTGCTTCGTAGATAATACACTAATTCAAAACGGAACAATTTTCTGCAAAGATGACAATGCAGACGCCTAAAAGGGATTGATTGCAGTTTCCGAGTTGGTGAAGAACAAACTGCTCTACCTGCTCAATGCAATGGAGAAGGGTTTCCTGGTGTCTGCGGACCAAAGTGTGAACAGCAGAACACTAGAGGAAGTTGATATGTAGTGACTAATCATGTTTTTGTTTGTTCAATAATCTAAATACGAACGTGTTGCAGATGAAGTTTGTAAGGAGCGTCGTGCAGGTTGCATTTCAGATACATTGAAATCTCATCCAGTAATTAAGGTGTATGGAATTGTGGCAACCCAAGGCTATAGTAGATTATTAGCTGTGAAACAGACTATAAATGTCGATATTTATAGGCCTATTGCTTTGTTAGCCGAACACATGATATCAACATCACATAACTACCTAACATATGGTAAATACACATCAGCAAGTTGATGCTTCAACCCACAGAGCCAAACAAACTGGACTTTCTTTAGACATTAAGGGTATATTGATGCCCTGCAAGCTCTCTAGAACTCAATCTCATGAAAAATATTTGGGAAAAATAAAAAGAGGGGTTAACAAAGCTGAAATTTAAAGTGTGTGGGATTTGGAAGAAAATGTCCATCATGTGTGAAATAGAGGTACCCCAAGAGGAATGTAAAGAACTTATAACATCATTACACATCAGATTAACACTGTTTTCAAATCGAAATTCGGTGCCACAAAATATTGACTATCAAGTTGCAGGACTTTTGACCCAATATTGTTGTGTTGCAGGACTTTTGTCCACACAATGTTTTTGATTTTATGACATTTCTTTGTGAATACTTGCGTTTTAATTCCGACTATGGGTAATTTTGGGAGCTAATAAACTGCTCTTTCATATTTTGCTTGTTTGAATTTTTTCTTCCGTGGCAGTTCCAACAGTTTGACTCCAAATTCGAATGGTACTAGTAAACTTGGTGTGTTGCAAGACTTTTGACTTGGGGTTGTACAGCAGACATGTACACAAATGTAGTTATTCTTTCTGAACTGGTTTAACAAAATCATAGAATTATAAATTATTGAATACTGAAAAACAAATTTCATCGATCAGACTTAGTGCTGCTAATTTTTTTTTTATTTTGTCAATTTCGCCTATGGCGTCTCTGATGAATGATTCATGGTCAGGGTGTCTACTGAGTTTGGTATTGCAAATTTCGTGATTTTTTGATGACTTCTAAAAATGTTCCATGCCTATTGGAATATGGGGCCATTCAACGTTTGTCATCAATAAAAGGCGATTTTAAGGAACATACTACTGTATATACCGCAGTGAAATTTCCATGACAGGTAGAAATCCTGATTTTCCCAAGAAAAAGTTCGACTATATGTACAATATATGATCTACGCGTACACGTTAATTAACATGTCTACTGCATTTGGTATTGCAAATTCAACGACTTTCTCATGAATTCAAAAAATTCCCATGCCTATTGGAATATGGGATTGTTTGTCATGACTAAATAACGATTTTCAGAAACATTATCTACCGCTGTGTCGACATGATTATTGGCTGAAAACACGCCATAGGCGAAATTCTTTGCGAAAATAGGTTTACAGCCAAATTTTAATTTTGTGAATTAATAAAAAGGCAAAAATTCCATGACCTTGTTGTAAATTTCATTACTTTTCTCCCGTCGACCATGCTCTATGGCTTAATTTCCCATAGCTTAATTATTATATCTTTATAGGAATTTTTTTTACAAATTCGCTATAACCCATTATTGGGGTTCCTTTTTTGAATTTCTTTCGTTATTAATATATCTAAAAATATTATGTGAAAAATACACATAATACGATATTTCTGACAGTGTTATGTGCTAAAATCCATCACTTTTGATATAGCAAAAATGATGGATGAATGGCGATACTGCACATTAAATTAAAATTGTGCACTGCATCACTATTCCACATTTTAAATGGTTCAAGCATTGCTTACAAGTTACAACCACATTTTATACACGTGAAGGGATGTTTTGGAACAGAACCGCAATTGGTATTCCACATACACTGTATGACTCTTTTGGTATCACCACCCATTTGAATTTTCATTTAGGTTAATTCTTACCCACGCATAAGGAATGCACATGACGTCAAATGAGAACACACAGAATAACGCCAGCATGATGCTAACCCAGTTTTAATTGGAACAACACTCGTGTACAGGACTTTTATACCTGTTGTGTCTTAATTCACAAAAAATGTTGTTGAACCGAAATTTACCATTAGGAGCCCCACAGGGTTCATACCGAAATGTATAGGTCAATTTCTCTGACTTTCCCTGACCAAATTTGATTAATTTTCCTGACTTATCAAATAAAAAATGTCAACGCAAGTAAAATTAACTTAATTGGCAACAATACAATTAACAATATTTTTTTGTATTTCTCTGTGCAACTACCACTCTCGGTCCCTTTTATGACCTTTTCTAGGCTTCCAGTCCATTTTAAAAATTAGGAAAAAAAAGTCTAGAAAATTAAGCATTGGGGGTTTGTTTGTTTTGATTTTTTTTCCTTCACTGAAGTACATGTGTGTTTACCAAGCCTAAACCTAGCCTAAAACGCCAAATCTTTTCGAGCACCCTGTAACAGGTATGTCCAACTTACGAAGAGTCCCAAGGGGTGTTACTGGGTGCCCCACTTAGAGAGGTTTCACTGTATTTGCTTTTACATATAGCGATGAATCTTAGATACCGTATATTTTCCATGACATGTTTTATAATGCATTAATTTGGGGGCCATTTTGAAAATTTGTGAAATAGTAATATTGACAGAAATTAACTCAGCAGATGGAAATTGAAAAAACGACCACAAATAACGGATTTTAGGCATTATCTATGTAGAACGTTTTTCAGAAATATAGTAATGGGAACACTGACGACAATCATAATTTTTAAAACAAAATTATCAATAATGCGAATATGAGAATTTTTTCAACACCTAGAGGGAAATAGTGGAATTGAATATCAAGCCAATCATTTTTGTGATAATTTATCAGAACTATTCTAACGAACAATCACAAAATACACTTTTAATAGACGTAATGAAAAATTCCAGGTTTCAATTAAAAATTCCCTGAGTTTTCCAGGTCGAAAATAAAATTCCTTGACCACTGACAATGCAAAACAGTGACATGCCAATGCAAGGACCGCTACATTTATTTCTTATTATATATAAACAAGAGATTGAACACACATGTTCATAGCTTCTAAAAAATGTTTGTTACGGTACATGTAGTATTCTTTTAAGCTGACAATTTCATTATAAAATTCTTCCACAGAATTGCTTGCAATCTCTTAGCTTTTGTGTTAACCAATAACTAGTTTTGTAAAATTTACTATTGATTTGTTGAATCTCCTTGACTTTTTGAAACAAAATTCATTTTCTCTGACAATTCCAGGTTTTCTAGGTATGATATCTACAATTCCATCAGAGAATTTTCAAAATTTGAAACTAATCAAGTCCTGAGAACTGATGACGCATTGACAGTAATAAATCAATAGAAATGTGGCCAGTTGGTATACATTTTTTCACATCCAAGAACCTGATGTTTTTTAAATTTTTTCACATGCAATTATCTGGTTTTTCAAATTTTTTCAAATGAAAATATCTGATTTTTTCATATTTTTATTTAATATTTTTGAAAAAAAACGCCTACAATATTGAGAACGCGTTTTTTAGAAAACTAGAACACTAACAGTGCATTTCAGATTGATTTTCTAAAAAAAACGCATTAAATGTAAAATTGAATATCATTGTTTAAGCCAAGAGAACGCCTTAGGCGAATATTTTAAGCCATAATGCATTACTTTTAAGATTCTTATAAATACTAGTCTTTAAAAGTGCGCCGCAGGCAATTAAAAAAAACTGGCAAAAATAATCAAATTTTAGAACGTTTTTTCATGAAATTAAGGACCTTAATGGAGGGAAATGCCTCAGTTTTATGCTGAAATTCATTTCCACATGCCTGCGATGTACATGTATGTAGCAAGTATTTCCATTATTTTGTCCAAATCTTGTTTAAACTGGCAATAGGTCGTCTAAGGGGGTGTGATGGAAGATTACAAACCAAACCTTATGGAATAACATTAAAGTATACGTAACTGTCCTACGATTGTCTCCATTAATCACAACAATAACAAATTAGCTGACCATGTTGGGAAGAAAAACGCTATAGGGAAGGTTTTTAAATAAACCCAGTATACTTTGGATGGTAATAGGTTTGTTTTGCAACACTTTCAAAGCCTCATCAAAGGCTCAAACACAACAGTTAACTTCGACAACCATCTAGCTAGCCTACATGTATTTTCAATGCATTCCATTCCTGCTTACAGACTACTAAAATCTTCAATGCTGTCTTCAATGATCAAAAATTCCACTTTTCCAAATGTGAACAATCTCATTTTTCCTATTTTGTCATGTACAGTCTTGGCGATAAAATTCTTGTTTTTAAGATATTTGTGACAGGTCCCGCAACCCAATAATTAATTACTCAAGAAATTGTTTGATCAAGAATCAACTAAATTCACCTCATTTTCGCGTACTGCTTAATTTCCTTTGCTTAATTCTTTTACAATTTTTTTCGCCAAAGAATGCTATGAAAATGCAACTCCATGGGCAGCAATTTAAGTTTTACATCAGTATATTATAGCGTGTAATCACCTTTGAAAACGACACTGCAGGGTAAGATGAACGATATCATTTGCATTTCTTCAAAATTACGAGTACATGCATATAATACACACGTATAAATATATAGCACCAATGTTTCCCACCAACATACAAACTTAAATCATGGTTTTATGAAGACCCTTCATTTTCTGCCGAATGATTTCATCAAAGGGGGGCTGTGACCCGCAGCCAACAAAACGACCTTTACGAAAAAAATATTAAAATTATAATAATAATAAAAAGCGAAAAATCCACAGACTCGTACAAAGACATCCACCCCTAAATATCAT
Source organism: Kryphioiulus occultus (assembly GCA_034687865.1). NCBI lineage: Eukaryota > Metazoa > Arthropoda > Diplopoda > Julida > Julidae > Kryphioiulus > Kryphioiulus occultus. Next base: position 9,333 of record JAQGAF010004640.1, read on the forward strand.
GGAACAGCCTAGTGGGAAAACACGCAGGCTCGAGTACGATGAAAAAATAATAAAAGCTACATGTACATGTACGTATGAAAGAAAAAAATGAAAGCTTGAGGGCAAAAAAATGCTAAATATTTAAACAAATGTGAAATCAGCTAGTGAAAAAAACGGACGGAGGACAGAACAGCGTCAATAAATGCCGAGGTTTTATTCCCATGGTCCAAGCATTGCATTGGAGAATATTTCAAAACGTTTGAACAATAAATCATTGTTGTTGTAAATTTTACAAATTTAATAACATGGTGATGGCCGAATCCTTAATCAAATTTCGCTGACTTTTCCAGGTTTTCCAGACAATTTAAAACGCACTTTTTTGGATTTATTAACACCTTTACATCAGGGCAAAAATTAATAGCGATGGGAAAACAGATTGTTTTTGTTGAAGCCACTATATCTCAAAACTGCATTTTTGGGGGCTTTTTCTTCTTTTTGAAATATAAAAAAATTGTAATAATGACGGAAATGTTACAGGCAATTTTTTTTTTGAAAAATAAGATTCGTGCAAAAATTTGCTAGTATAATTTTGTAGGCCTAAGTAATAGCCTCCTATTATCTTTAGGATATTGCTGTAGGCAACACTTAAAATTAGATTTTAAGTGTTTGTTGATCATTTTTTTAAAAAACCAGATCATACATTTTAGTGAATTTTTCATGAGAAATATTAGGGAATATTAAAATGATGGAAACGCCGTAGGCGAATTTTGTAGTCAAAAATTGAAAACAAATGCAGCTTTTCTATTTCTTTTTAAGAGATTTTAACAATCAAAATTATTGTAACCAACAAATTTCCAAACATTACACATGTTTGAATTTCCCTGACTTTTCCAGACCATTTCAATTTCCCTGACTTTTCCAGATTTTTCAGACGGCCAGTCACACTGTTTATAAGCAAATTTAATTAAAATACAGGGTGATCCATGGAAAGATTGCAACCAAATTATGATGACAATGTTTAGAAACTCCGAAAATTAACTGAAGTCCAGCACTGGGTCTTCATGCATGTCATGATATCTGACTAACGTCATCCCCTAGAGATACAATTTTCAACTTCCCTGACTATAGCAATTACCTTTCCAGGTTTCAAAACACATTTTTCTTAGAAATAAAAACTGAAAATAAAATATGACGTAGGATTAACAACACCAGTAGACAACCAGATTAAACCATACCCTATTGGCCAGCCACTTGGTACTAAAACACATGGGTTAATTGCTTGTGTTAATTACCCAGATCAAGTATGTAATATTGTAATGGGAGTTAATGAGTACCAGGATGCGATTAATCAACACAAGAAATTTACCTATTTTGGCTGACTATAGGTGCAACTACTCCTATACCAATGTAAGAACTGCTAAATGTTCCATAATAAAACAGCAAATTTAGATAAGTTACTTAAATTTGAAAATTTCATTATTAACTTCTTCCACATTTTTGTGTTAACCAATAACTACATGTAAGTAATAGGCCTGTTATACAAAATGTATGATTGCTGTGTAATTTCCCTGACTTTTTCACAGATGTTTTATCAATAATGATATGCTGTGATGGGTGTCACTGAATTATCAGTCAACTATCAGTAGTAACAGCCTAACAGGTAGTGTCGGTAGCCTAATGATATACATGTACATGTAGTGCTGTCAACTGGAAAGTCCGGTAGGGTATTTGGTTGTTAAAATAAAACTTTATTGCATTTATAAGTCAATATTGAATATCACTAGGGATAGGCTAATGCCCTGCATCCCAAACTTTTTCCTTCATTACCCAAAACCGCATCTCAGAAAGTCCTTGTTACCCAAAAACACCATAGTCATTTTTACCCCAATTCAGGTAAAATCTCCATCATATTAGCCACAAAAATCATTTAACCTACAATGTATATGTACTAATATTTTCTCAAGTATCAGTAAATCTGTGCTGTTATCACTGCAAATTTTATACATACTGATTTATACTCAAAGTTATTTTCTTAAACATACATGTAGTCTGGACTATGTCAGCAGCTTAATTATAATATGCATTTAGGCTACAAAGTCCCCATTGATTCCTTCGCCTAGGAATTGCCCAGATTCCAAATTTAATACTTGTAGGGAACAGTATCCTGCTGTTCCTACAACACTCCTTGGTTTTATATCTTAACCTAAGAATAGGCCCTATGTTTGCGGTCCCTTTTATTGCCCTGCTTCACCTCCCCTTCAGCCCCTCAGGATGACAATGTTGCTAATTCTGTATTTTTGACTGTTAGCCTGCACTGATGGTGTTTTGAAATCCAAGAGGTGGCCAAAAATTCAGCACCTATGGTTATTAAAAATCATAGGACTCTGTTGATTACGTCAATGGACTTTATCATATGCCCAATAGCCTAATGGACATTTAATCACCAATGATTGGAGTAGTTTTAGGGTACGTATTCCGTCGAATTTCCAGGTCAATTTAAACAATTGCCAACTGTCATGAACCAGGGTGACTGGCCGAAACTTCATTTAAATTTCACTGAATTTTCCACGTTTTCCAGGCGCTTTTTTGAAAAATTTCCAGACAATTTAAAACAAACTTACGCATGGCTTTGGCATACTTTTACTTCAGAAATGGCAAAGGTGGTTTTGCCTAACACATTTTAAAACATTTCTTTAATAATTTAAAAAAATGCCATAGACAATTTTTTTTTCGAAAAATTACAAGATAAGAGATTTTTGTTTAACAATAGTAATAACGATATTGACAATAGGGGTTGAAACCACCAGTTGTCAAACACTGCATTTTGCGAACTACTACTTCAGTCGAAATTTTAAGAAATATCCATAATGATGGAAACGTACAACGAATTTATCATTGAGAAACGCCGTAGGCGAAATGTTTTTTTTTACTTTTAGCAGAAATAATGGATTTAGGTGTATTTTAGTGGATTTTTCATAAGAAATATTAGTAAATATGAAGGATATTGAAAACGCCATAGAGGAAATTTTTTAGAAAAAGTAGATTACAAATACAGCTTTTCTGACATAATAACTATCAATCAAAATTGTTGAGCTACAACAAATTTCCAGATATTATATGAATTTCCCTGACTTTACCAGACCAAATCAATATCAGTAACTTTTCCAGGTTTTCCAGACGGCCAGTCATACTGAAACTGAATGGTCGCTGTAGACAGGTTTCTTGTATATACTGTTGTACAGTACACCCATGTACAAGATATCCCCTGGTCATCAACAGGTCACGAAATGAAATTCCAGTCATGGAAGTCATGGCAAAGTCGTAAAATTTACATTAGGGTCATGGAATTATTGCTTTTGATTGATTTACAAAATAAAAATGTGGGTTAAACTTCATCATTTGTGGAGGTAGAGGATGGGTCTGAAAATCACTATTTGGTGATGACAAAACTGGTTTATCCATATTCTAATAGGCATTGACATTATTTTTAAGTCATGAATCTCGTTTAAAAGTCATGGAATTTTCAACACAAAATCCAGTAGACACCCAGATGTATACATGTATTCTTGGAGACCTAACCTAATAGACCCAAGATCTCATCATAGATTGTGTAAGTTAATAGATCAATAAAATTATCATCGAAATTGATCATTTGTTGTTCAGCCCCAATCAACACCAGATTAATATTCATGGATGTTTCCAATTTCGTCTTCCATTCCATATACAATTTGATTATACCAGTAGTGTAGGTCCAAGCCTAGTTATATTCCAGTTTCTTTCTGTTGTTGATCATACATGTACAGTATGAGGCGGCAAATTTCCCATTGGGGTGCAAATGTAAACCTAATCTTTTGGCATAAGAAAGTGGGCTGCTTCATACTTCTTCCCGTGTCCTAACAACGACATATACAAGTAGCTTCGATTGATTATAGGCCACATGTACAGGGTTCCCCCTGACCTGGAAAAGGGTTGAAAAGTCAGGGAGACTGATTTATTTTTAGAAAACAGTACTGGCATTGTAAATGTGACCTTAGAACCACTAGTTGTCTCAAATGACCATATGACGTTAGTAGGACCACCAGGCGTCTCATATGACGTTAGGACCACTAGGTGACTAGCTTGGGGCATTTATCTTGTCTTAAGCTGAGAAGTCAGAAGTCAAAGAACCTATCAAATCATGTTAATGATCCCGCCAAAGTAATTTTAAAAATGTAACATTTGTAATGATGCAAGTAAAAATATTGATATCAGAACTCACATGAGACTCCACACAGTCATTGTTACTACAGTATTTCGATACTGACAATAATTAAGTTATATAAAAATTTCGGATACTAATTCGTCACTAATGAGAATAGAACATCAAACCAACAGCACTACGTACGCCCAATATTAATTGCCATTGGTATTTGTTGAAATTGACAGTAATGATACGGCAGTGATGATATATAGTTTTTCACTATATATATACAGTGGCTCCAGAAAGTATTTGGACACCATGAAAATCGTGAATAATTAAAAAAATAAAATATCAAAGAACATAAAAGTTGGTGATAAA
>JAQGAF010004641.1:0-13861 GCA_034687865.1 Kryphioiulus occultus
ACTATTAGGATCGTTCGAATATTGTTATCGAAATAGCCTGGGCCCAATGTGATCCCATTAAGCGGAGTCCACTGTACCATGACGGTGAGAATGTGGCTGTCGTGACGGTAACGTTGTGGTTATGGTAACGGTGCAGTTACCGTGACGTTTGCGGTTACTATGACGGTTACAATACGGTTTCCACGACTGAGGAGAGTTTTGAATCACCCCGAATTTACAGTTTCCCAAAATGGTCGCTAGATTGCGCTGCTAATAAGGGGCTTGCGTTATTTGGTATCCCATTCGCATAATTCTGCGTAATTTATTGCTTATTAGCGATGTTGTTATCAGTGAATTGGAATGGGATTTTTGTTGTTTCAGTTTCGTTTTCGAAAGGTGGCTACAGTTTGTGCGGGGCAGGCAGGGAATTCTCAAGGATGACCAGTGGTCAGAGAAGGTCATCTGGTGTGGGGGGCCTCGACCAGCTGATATCCTCAAAACTATCGCATCTCGTTAATTGGTCAGAGAGACTGTTTGAAATGGTCGCGTTTCAACCATAAACATCATCTTGGTGAATTTTACTGTTGGAATTGCTTTAGAACCTGTCTGAATTAATATCCTAGTGGTCAGGGTGATTATTAGCTTAGAGGGATTGATGGGCAGGAATTAATAGATTTTTGGTGTATTTTAGTGAATTTTTCATAAGAAATATTTATCAGTGTGTCTACTGGTGGGAAATCCTGGTAAACCTGGAAATATACTGCAATTTTGTACGATACTAGAAATATACTGGAATTTTATGATACTTGACATATATTAGAACTTTTTCTTGATACATGTACTGGAAATTTCCAATTTTAAGTAATTTCTGTGAAAAACATCCTACCAGTAACTATCTATGACACCAACAATCCGTTATTTCGGGTTGTTTTTCAAAAATTTCGCTTACGGCTTTCCCTTACTTCTTAATATTATCTTTGTTTTAAAGACTCGAGCTAAAATCCATCATCTGTGACACTTTTTCTGAAATTGTCTCAAATTTTCGTAGAATTATGTTTGAAAAAATGGATATGGATATGGTGATACAGCTTTTTAAATGTTTTTTTGAGGTGTTTACATGGATATCAATCAAAATGGTTATGTCACAGTAAATTCCAGACATTACTCGAATTTCTCTGACTTAATTTCCAAACCAAATCAATTTCCCTGACTTTTCCAGACCAAATTAATTTCTCTGACTTGTCCAGGTTTTCTGGTTTTTTTTAGACTGCCAGTCGCCCTGTAAAAACGTCATGATTTTTGGGGATGTGATCAACAATTTTATTGGATCGAAAATCCCACAATTTATGGCCCACCCTTGAAATAAGTAAAAATAATAGGCCAAGTTTACGTATATTTCTGAAAATAACAAGCGAAAGCATCACTGACTTCTCATCACTATAATGGGCACCTGCAGGGTAGAGAAAATAACTGAGACTAATAATCCGCATTATTATTACGATGCTATATTTAGAATGTTAAACCATCAATCATGCATGCAGCGCAGTTATTGACTGAGATTTGTAGCCCCTTCAAGCCACATTTCGAAAGGGTGGACAGTGGTCATCTGTATGTTTGACCTCGCGTGTAGCTCGGACATATACATGTACGTGAATGTGGCCATTTGCGAGACGGTCGTAAAACCGAGGGTCGTAATACTAATAACCAAGTAGGAGAATAATTTGATTTTGTTTTGGAGGCCATCTTGCTTTTCAAGTATTTTTTTTTATTTTTTAAATTTCCGGTCTAAGCTCCGCCCACTCCAGGCACGAGATTACTTAGTTGGGTAGCACGTGGTCGCCAGGTGAGGCGCACGTGGCACCAGCTAATCAGAATCGATTTTCGTTTTGCACCTACACGTGGAATGGCCGGCAGGTTGCGCTGACTGTCGCACTTCCTGGTTCGCACATGCGCACGTGACAAATGTTAAATTTACACGTGATACTATACGTGTACGCATGATTGTTGGCTTCTATTGATACAGTACATGCAGTTCTGGCTTTTAGTCTATCAAATGAAAATGAGAAGAAATGAAGAAATAACAAAACGGAAATTTCTAGTGGTTTCATGCATTTTTTTGGTTGTTTTTGGCTGCTAGCTGCATGCCTGGAAACTGGCATTTTCATTAAATTTACAACGTCGTCTGTTTGTCGAAAGGGAGCAACGAAATATATGGAAGGAATCCAAGATAGAAATACATGTATGAGGGGAAGTAGAGTATGAGATGAAGTTTTTTTTCAGTTTGGATTTGAATTATATCCGTATTTATTGTTTCGGGAATCAGCGGAAAAAACGCTATAGCTAAAATAACAGTTCCCCGAGGTAGGAATAACTTACAGAACATGGATTTTTTTTTCGTACACTGCTCCAAAATCGCTTTTATAATATCAGAAAATCTTTTTTATCCAAAACTGCTTTTCAGAAAGTATCTTTAATTTAAAACTGCCTATCAGAAGTCCTTTTCATTCAAAACTGCTAAGCAGAAAGTCCATTTTATCCAAATTTGCTTGTCAGAAAGTCCTTTTTAAACCCAATGTAGGTAAACTGTTCATTATGCAAACATTATCAGCAAAAAAGATTGAATCTAATCTAATCTAATGAACAAGTTCATGGGGGTATTTATGAAATGCAATCAAAAAGCTTGTTAAGTTGCTTCAGAGTATTTCTTCTTCACGTTTATAGTGTTTTCGATATACTTTACATTATGCCCTGCTCCAAAATTGCACAAAATATGTACGTCCATATTTCAATTCTACTCATCAAGTATAGGGATGAAGGACACTTGTCTTATTTGTCGGAATTTGTTATTATTATTTTTTTTTTGGCTTTTTATTTTATTTTTTTTTCTTTTCGCTTTTTTCATTTTTTGTTGTGTTTTTGTTTTTTCTTCTCTTTTGTTTCATGTTAATCCAAACCCAACCTAACCTAAAACATAATTTTGTATTTAGTTGCTCAATCGGCAGACAATTACTGCCAGCATTCTAGCCATTAGGGGAAACCCATTGTCTCATTGTGCTTATGGCAGCAGCAGGGCATAATGTACAGTAAGTACAGAGGTTGACCCCACCTCCTCAGTCACCATGCGTCATCATTAGAGAAATCCTACAATATGATGGCTGACATAAAACTTGAATGTTTCCATATGTTATCCTAGTTAGTTTTGAAATTTTCTACCAATGTTGAAAAATTATGTCCAAAAATAATGGTGTATTTTTTCTCGAGGCTACGCAACATGTCGTACACTGAATGCTTCGAATCCGCAAGACCCTGGACACGAGTTGACCCTCGTCCACTCATTGTCCACTCAGTTTGACATTTAATTCAAGGTGCTCCGCCCACTTTGCACGCTTGTTTTCGTATACTATTTTCGTTTGACCCAGTGGAAAAAACGTGCTTAGCTTAGGAATGCGCAAATTATGAGCAGTGTCCCGTGGAAACCGAAAGTTGACCGGTTGACCAGCGAGCTTAGAAATGTTTTCCGTGTTTCCCACAGCAGATATGGAAGCCGGCTATCTTTTAATCGTTTTAATTTGTGCAATTTTGCGTCCTACACAGCCAGCCTTATCTTGCTGCCATGCTTAAAGAAACTCGGATTTTACATGAAAATTGACAAAAAGGGGTGGGCAGGGTGGCATATTATTGAAAAATTTCGTCACCTCCATATTTCTGCATCAGTTTTTACGTCACAGTCCACTTTACTCGACTATTTTCGCAGTCGTTTATATCGGTTAGTTGATTTACCCTCCTCCCTATCGCAGCCTCGTCTGGCCTGTCCACTGATGTCCAGCAAGGACGATTTGACCGTTTCAAATATCTCAACCCATTTATGGATTTTTTCTTGTTTTGATTTGTTGCAAAAACGACAGTGTCAACAGCATGGGCGAAATTTTCTAAAATTTTCACGATAATGGAAGAGGGTAATGCAAAACGTGTCCATTTCAAACCCAAATGTTACAAAATTTTACAATTTAGTAGTAACTTTCACATTAACATGAAAAAAATCCATTTTAAGTACAAACGTGGCCATATCTCAACTATGCCATCAAATATTGCATTTTGCACTTCATATATTTACCGAAATTTGACATTTAAGAAAGCGTGTAAGAAAAATTTCCCAAAAAAAAATTGCCTTTTGCCTAAAATAGTTGCAAGACAAATTTCCCACGAAAAATTTGACATTTACCTAAATAAGAAAACTCGTAAGACAAATTTCCCATGAACAATTTGACATTTGCCACAAATAAGAAAACTCGTAAGACAATATTCCCAAGAAAAAATTGACGTTTGCCTAAAATAAGAAAACTTGTAAGAACCCCATCCTAAAAATAAATCATCGTGAGTTGCCTATTTTACAAATAGGCCAATATCCTGAGTTGATTTTTAGGGTAAAAATGTCACTCGTGAAAAGAACGTCTTAAATTAGCTTCAATTGGGTAATTTAGATATGCCGAATTACTGTTAGCAAATCGCGTAGGCTGAGAGAAAACGCGATTTAGCAGAGACATTAGCGTCTGAATTTGCGAATTTATGTTGAAAATTGTGAAATTTATGTGTCTGAAACGAACTCATTATGTATTGCTAATTTAATAACTCGCATTTGTTCAGGATAAAGCATCGCCTAAGTCGTTTCCGGAAGCGATTGCCACGCGCAAAATCCATCTTCCGGTAATAGCTGCTCGTAAACCACGATTAACGTCATCGCCTATTAGGCTAATCCCAGTTTAATGTAAATTTCATTTTGTAGTATTTTAATATCGCGTCAAATTGCTTAGTCGTCAGTGTAATCGAAGAGCAAACATGACAGAAACAAGTAGGTGACATGCGAAAATGTACACGTACTTAACACGTGTCGTTTTCATAATTTTAACTAGCGGTGTACGTGCGACAACGAGTTCACCAGGTGACGCATCGATCGCCTGTGCTTACAGGGTGCCTTTGTGCTATTTCATTCTTGTGATTTTAAAATGTCAATCTTCAATATTTTGGGATGTTCAACTATTATACCATCACAAAATCGTAGAATTGAGTGAAATTTGCTTCAAAAATTACATCAATAATGATGGATTTTCAATTTTTTTAGCACAAAAACACATTTTCAACTTACGCACACAAAAAATAAAAAAGCAATAAAAAATCTTCTTATGCGAAATTGTCAAAACTGAATGAGAAATGATAACTTTAATCCTAATTTGTATTATAACAATTGACAACGTGCTGATGACCTACTCAACATGTTCTCAAATTATCATCATTTACCAAACAAACTAAAGAATTGAGTGAAATTTGTATCACACGTAACATCAATAATGATGGATTTTGGATTTTAGGCACGCAAAAACACATTTAAAAAAAAAGAAAAAAAAAACAAGAATGCGAAATTTGTGTATTGAATGTCAAATGAAGGATTTTAGATTTTAACCGCACAAAGACACATTTTCAAAAAATAAATAATAAAAACACAGTATGCGTTATTTGAGTATTGAATGACAAATGATGGATTTTAATCCAAAGTTGCAATAAAACAATTGATGTGAATTTTGATAAAAATGCCCCTCAATTCTTAGGATTTTCAGATAAATGATGATGTTTTGACAACATACTGGCTCAAGTTAAACGTGTTGTCAAAACGTCATTATTTATATAAATAAACTGAAGAATTGAGTGAAATTTGTTTTACACGTGACATCAATAATGATGGATTTTATATTTTAGTCACACAAGACACATTTTCAAAAAAATTAATAAAAACACAGTTTTTTGATAAAAATGTCCCTCAATGCTTAGGTTTTTCAGATAAACGATGACGTTTTGACAAAATATTGACTCAAGTTAAACGTCACACAACAGCACGTTGACATCTACCATTCTGACATCGTCATGTCAACCCTTAATTTCCCCTCGAAAGATGTCTACATGCGGGGACCCGGTGTTTATTGGAGACCACTATCGTTCAACTATTTGTTCTCTTATATTTTATTAGTAACGTGACGAAACATGAAACTTCGACAGCCCCCAAAACCACCAAGAAGTTGTGCCGTCGAACGTGATCATTTCCGATGTCCCCAACCTCTGATTGGTCGCCACCTTCGAACTGGACTGTCGTCCTACACTCGTGCTTTCATAATTTCATTCGTTCTACGGACGACCAACGATCAACAACGACGATCGTGTCCTCCGCCAGGGGCGCTGCCATCGGTCGACACCTGAGGTGCGTCCAAGGTGCGTTTCATACACCAGTCGACGTTCTACTCTTGTGGATTTCACCATCGTCGAAGACCAAGCGTGCATGTGAGTCAAAAAACTTAGTTTTTAGTTTCAAAACGAATCAACTGAACCAACTGACCATCTCCCAGAGTGCATTGCCCCAAATACGCAGCATCCCTAGCTCCATCCTCTCCACATCTGCACTCGGAGCATCCCATTCCGATCGTGTTACAGTGTAGAACCTGTCTAAACAAATACTATCTATAGCAATATCCTCTCTAAACTAATGTCAGGTGCACTCGGAGCATCCCATTTTGGGTTTACATAGTCACAAAAAAGAAGGATTGCGAACGTTATAGTACAGTAGAATCTGTCAAAAGTAATATCCTCTCCAAACTAATGACAGGTGCCGTTTTGTCATAGAGATGGTTTTTAGCATCAACAACCTGTCTAAAGTAATGTTCTCCCTAAATTAAAGTCAGGTCCTGTGTGGTTATTTATTATTAAAATTTATCGGTCCCTCAAAGAGATGGCTTTTAGCTCTTGTTTAGAATCTGACTAAACAAATACTGTTTACAGTAATGTCCTCTTTTAAGAAAAACTAATATAAATTTGCTTTTTCCGCGTGAAAATTTGTGTTCCATATCCAATTTATATACAATATCCAATAAAGATATTTTTGCATTTTCAATGGCCTTGGTGGCCACGGAAATTTGTTTCAAAAGCTGGAAAAGTCAGGGAAGTTGAAAATGTCATCTCTGCATGGGGAACCCCGTCATATTACGGATGGTTGTTAGTACTACTATAGAACCTGTCTAAAGTAATATCTTCTCTAAACTTATGTCAGGTGCCGTTTTCTCGTACTGTGTGACATGCAGATAGTTTTTAGGTCAATAGATGGCGCTGCACACGTGACTCAATCCCCTAACGAAAACACTTTTATTAGGCATCGTAAAAGAATGTTTGCGATTAAAATATTTATACCGCTCTAGGTTTTTCCCCTTCCCCTCTTTTATTTGCTCCAGTGATGCATTATTAAAACAGAAGCTGTTTCTCTAGTTGGTTCCATGCATTTTATGATCTTCCCCTATTTTCCTATAGTTTCCTCCCCCTTTTAATACCTCTTTGATCTTATTTTATCTATTGATTTGCCAATTTCGACGCATTCGAGCCATTATTATTTGGGTCCATTGCGAAAAGAAAAGGCCATTTAACGCCATTTGTAAGCGAAAGTGGCGCCTCTCTGGCGGCCATATTTATCCCTGACTTTTGCAGTTTTTAAATGGCGAGAATGGAAAACACCAAGCAGATGCCAATGTCTTCAAATAAGCACAGTATTTTACCGAAATCCTATTTTGATATGCGACATGCGACATTGATGGCGCCACACCAAAATCTCCCAATCTGATCTGCGATTTTATATCTATTGGGTTTATGTAAACATCTTAATTAGAGACCTCAGGGTTACTTGAAACCAATTGTACAATAATACTGATATAACAATAATTAAAAATACGTGCAATTCGAATTACATAATGCATTTTGAAGTACAGTAGAACCTCTATAAGGTGACCACCCAAGGGACTGTCGCAAACTGGTCAACCTAAGGAGGTGGTCAACAATGGAACGAGGCTTGTACGGACGAAGGATTTTAACTCCGTGAACTGCATGTACTTACATTTTACAGCAATCATTCAACATTCATGAATAATCTTATTAAAATGTTCATAATACAATTTATCCAACAATTACACGTACAGTACAGTAGGGGTACTGAAGGGGTTCAAAATGAACATTTGTTCCGCCACAATCTATAGAGACAGTTTCTGTTCAGGGATGTACAGTATAAGTTTTGCAAGCAAACAATGAATTTAATCATCCATGACTTTACGTGTTGAGACCATGCTGGTCAGCATACAGAGAGTCAATTACTATTGTGTGTCATTGTCCAAGTAGTCAACAGGCAACATACAAATGTGGTCAACATGCAACTTACAGAGGTGCATGTGGTCAACATCCAACGTACAGAGGTGCATGTGGGCAACATGTAGAGGTCTTCTTTCATTGAGTTAAGGTGGTGACCGTCCAATCAATTAAAATGTGGTCAACATGGGGAGGTGGTCAACTTTGGAGGTTCAACTGTTATTCGAATTTACTTAGTATGGAGTATTTTTTTTTTTAAAAACTCAATTTCTTAATCATGAACTTGATTAGATCTTATATACCTGACTTACATAAGATTACTTTAAATGGAATTAAGTTCATTTCATTTTCAACGTATTTTGTATCAACGCCTTCTGTTTCGAGGTTTTTCTTCATTTACTGTACGATTTCACGACAAGATTTTCCTTCCCAAATTGCGACATCGCAGCTAGGTGTAGGCTTTCGACATCCACGTAATCTTATCGCAATTTACTCGTAAAGCCCCGCAGCGAGTAACGAGATTCAAGATGGCCGCCTAAGTGGAACACATTTTCGCATAAGCGGTTCGGGGCAGAATAAACAACAACAAGAACCTTTCAAAAGCTGCGCTTGTTACTGTTACTGTTGTTTTCATTCCGACTCGTTCGCAATTAGCATATTCGAGCGATTTAAGGAGTTTTGTTTTCCCCAAATGAGCTCGTTTGTAGGGGCGAGGCGTAGCTCGGGATTGGCCACATTTTGGGGAGAAATTTGCGTGGAAAGCTCGTAATTGGCAACGAGTTATACACCGGTTTGTCCTCGGAGCATTTGCACCTTAACACGATGCCTACGGTGCTGCCACACACGAGAGCCTAAGTTCAGGACGTCTTTCCCACAGGTATTTTTAATGCATTATAAGATATGCACCGGAAAATACTTTTTAAAATGTCTGTAGCTTGAGGCAAATTTAGTTTCAAACTGTATTGACAAATATAATTGAAAATTCATTTCCGGATGCATTTTAAAATGTGTTTAAGCACTTTAATCTGCATTATGGAATGCATATTGCGATGCGTTATGTGTATTGGAGAATGTATTGTGTAATGCACACTGTAAGGTATAGTTCGTGTGCATTGAGGAATATGACGGGTAATGCATATTGTAATGAATTCAGTTTGCATTGAAGAATGCATTTTACAATTTACAATTTTGCATTGTAAAACCAAGACATTTTATTCCATAATTTCATGGTTAAAAAAAATCCGAATTCTCAATTTTTTAAAAAGCATCTAAAATATTCAATAAATGAATTAGGTCTGGCAATGAGACAAAGTTTAAAATTCAAACTACATCCTGCAATACACGGGTCAGTATATTTTATAATGCATAGTGAAATGCATTTTTGTTTACATTACCACATGTATTTCGTGTTGCCATAAAAACGACCAATGCATTGGTTAATTGGATTACATTAAAAGTTATAAACCTCAGGGTGTTTACGTTTCCTCTCAACCTTCACAGTCGTTTTGACTTAGAAGCCGAATTACATACATGTAGTTAACACCTAACAGACGTGCTATTTATAGCGCCATTAATATTTATGGAACGTTCTCGACGAAAACTTATACACCCTGGTTGAAACATCGAAACATTGTGATCATTTCTAATCAAAAACAGGATTTTAACAAGAGCGTGTTAATGAACTCTCAAATGGTTAACGATACGACTTTGATATTTAGGGGCAGTGCATACATGTATACGAGAAACTCATCATAAACTCCTTGTTCCCAAAACTGCTTATTAGCGAATCAGTTTTACTCAATTAAGCCGAAACATTCATTATATCGCAATATTCTACACTCAATATTATGGGTGTTAAGACTGCTGGGAATTCCACAGTATTACACACTTTTGTGGTAAATTGTAATTTGCATTATACAGTATTATAGACTTTTGTGGTAAATTGTAATGTGCCCATTGCAGTATTACACACTTTTGTAGTATATTGTAATGTGAACTATACATTATTATACACTTTTGTGGTATATTGTAATGTGTATTCTGAATTTTACCCAAATTTGGGTAATTTACTAACATCGTCAGGCTTCAGGCTCGAAATTTGTAGAAGTCTTTTTTCCCCAAATGCTATAATTGATGAAAATTTCATTGACCACCCTGACCTTTGATAATGCAAAAATATGATACATGCCGACAGAATTAATACTTATTGCTACTTAATTACTATTATCAATACTTGTTTGGCTAATCAGGTTTTCGCTGATCCTTTAGCAGGCGTGTGTACAGCATCATGTTTCTTATTAAATCCCATTATTAATTAATAAAATTTGATTATTACATATTACATAATCCTGGCAAATTTCAGTTGTGTCCATTAGCAAACATGTGTACTGCCTTATGTTTCTTGTTAAATTACCTTATTAATTACTAAAATGTGCTTATTAAATTTCACATAATCCTGGCAAATTTCAGTTGTGGTTTTTCAACCAAAAATGTTGTTGACTTTTAATGTTATGCATGTAGCATAATACTAGCATTCAAATACAGTATTTTGAATACTGCGTATTGGGAATACCTGGTCGACACACGCAGCGCCATCTGTTACCAACAGCTGGAAACCCGGACATGACTATATTTTCTGAAATATCCGCTAGTGGGGCTAACTGCGAGACGAATGGCGCTCAGTTTAAAACTTTGTAGTTGGCAGCACCTGCAATGTTAATTTTTTGAACGTTAGTCTGTCCGGTTATTACATATTAAATTAATAGATTAAGGGTTATTAGACAAGTCAATGAAATGAATGTGGTCGTCCATATATGACGTCAGCCTTATGCCCCCATTTATGAGTGACCCTGAGGCCTTTTTAGTGTGCCAAATAGGTCGCGGAAGTGTTCTAAATTTAAATTTTAAGCACTGTTAGCCTTAATTAAGTCTGATTGTATTTGCTGATGAAGCTTTGAAACCGATTACACGAGTTGCTTTTATGACGTGACGTCAGCGGTGACGTCAATGCGCATGAGCAACATATTTCTTTTTTTTTCAAAAAGTGTTTATCTAAAAGATATTAATCAAAAATTTGGCACCTGAAGGCCAAGGTCCCACTCGCAACGCCATCTGTCGATCGTATGGGGAAAGTGAAACATTCATCGCAACGTTGCCATGGTAACAGTTTCCATAGCGTAATAAATATAAATGTACTAATTTAGTACTAAATATAAATTTATTCTAAAAAAAGCAAACTTACTAAGAACAACTACATATAGATATACAACTCCATATTTAAAAAATAACTATGGGAAGAAATTAAGAAGTTTCATTGAACCAACAGTTTTAAATCAATTGCCTGAAGACTAGCTAACCATAAAGTAAATAGGTGAACTTAAAAGAAAATTAAAGTATTACGTACTAAAACTTAAATGATATGGCCTTATTTGCTATAACTTTTATATGATTTTTAAAATAAATGTGTGTAATTTTACATGGTTTGCAGTTGTTTGTATGTTACAAGGCACAATATTAGCTCTGATGATTGTAATTGAATTAAATTTTACTTTAATTTTTAAATACTTTTAAAATCAGTGTCCCATCTCCATCTATGATTAATTTTTTAAATTGTTTTTTCTCATTTGTTTGTATGTTACAAGGCATATACAAGCTCTGAAGATTATAATTGTATTAAATTTTACTTTAATTTTTAAATAATTTTAAAATCAGTTTCCCAGCCCTGTCTATGATTAATTCTGTTTTTTTTTAATTATAACTTTTTTTTCATTTTTTTTTTCATTTTTCTATTGGTAAAGCATGGGGTTTAAAAACGCAAAATTTCTTCCCATAGTATATCCCATTAGAAAACCAAACAAAAAAAGGCCAAAAAAACGCCAATCACTGTTTTAAAATATTCACACAAAAATGTGTTTATACAGCTGTGACGGTGTGCGTGAAACGCCCTCGGTTTCGCTCATTGATTCACGAACGAACGTTAATGTTGATCCAATTAAATTTGATTTGATTAATCGATGAGAGAGCAAACAACGAAGCCTTTTATGGCCGAATGTCACTCGCAATGTTTTAAAATTGACGACGATTATGAAAGTGATGCTAATAACAACGCTCGATTGTCATGGGCAGTGATTAGAGCATTGCAACAAGGACAAAATGGCGACTTTAGGGATCAGGGGTCAAATTGAAATTAATGACAGCGGTCACTCATGCTCGTGCTGTATGAGGAAATTTCCGGAATACACAGTGCAAGTCATACACGTACCATTGGACGTGTGTCGTCTTACAGATTCAGAAAACGTTTCCTCAAAAATTAAAAAATGTATAAAAATGCAATATGGCAATGAATGGTGCCAAACCATAGTGCCTGGAAATCATCTTTTCAGGAGGGGGAAATCTGAGCAGTTTAATAAACAATATTGTTTGGATAAATTTATTTGATTACAAAACATAATAGGATCAAATATTTGGATTGTTGGAAATTTTCACGAAACGTTTTAAGTGCCCCTGTATGTGAAATACTAAACGTTTACTTTAGTATTTTTAGTATTTAGTATTTATTTGTCGCATTGATGTACACATGGGTAGGAGATAAAAAGGCCAGGTAAAGGAGTGACACAAGGTGAATGCGACAGGAGACAATGCTGGGTGCTCAAGTCACCACTAACGCATGACCCTATGTACTCGTATGCTAATTCTACAAAAAAGCAGTGTATGAAAATGGACAGGAAGTCCAAAAACACCATTCACGCTCATTTTGAGTAACCAAATAGAACTCTTTTGCCTATACTAGCAATTAACATTCAAGAAGTTTTGAGAACTGTATAGATCAGTTGGAAATAGAAACAAAATCGAAGACAAATTATTCAAGTGTCATTTATCGCATTTCTTTTTTCGTCTTTTTCAAAATTGTATGAATTATTTGTCTTTATAAGACATTTTAAGCAAATTTCACGTGAACAAATGGGTTGGTTGATTAAAAAAAATCAAACCTAAACTTCTGAAATCCAATTCAACAGTCGGAAAATATAAATACATGCACATTATAAGTACAGCGTATGAACGTGATCTTATATCAAACAATATTCATTCATAAATCATAATTCATTGATTGAAATCCTCTTTTAGAGACTTTCGTGTGTAAAATAGGATGTAATTCTTTGGTTCAAGGTGCTGGATGTATAATTACTTTACATCGATTAAGTGGTATTGGCGAGCTTTCAGAAAACAGTCATTAAAGAGGATAACAACTACCTCTAGCAACTTTAATTATGCAGTTTCATTGTTGCGACTGGAACAAAAACAAATTAAGAGACGAGATAAAAGTTGTTTGTGTCATCTTGCTTCCTGTGGATATTCAGTGAAATGGCAACAGTGCAACAAACCAGCGACAACAGGCCAGTGCTGTACATTTTGGCCCTTATTTGCTTCGATCGCTTAAAAATTATCGAAAGTGCGGCGCTGATATCAGACGTCCAAAACCAATCTTATCTCATCAACACCGACGCGATTAAATTTGAAATTGGAGGTAAGATGAAATCATTCAGTAAGTTTTGAAGTGCGATTGCATGCAGAAATAGAATATTGTTGGATAAGATACATGTATCTCAATTCCATACATGCAACATGTATCCATTGTATAGGATTGTTTGTTTGTTTGTTTATGGAATTTTTAACGTTGGCCTATTTTCGCACCTATTGGGCCCATCACCAACGCCAG
>JAQGAF010004642.1:0-13857 GCA_034687865.1 Kryphioiulus occultus
TCGTTTATCCCAAAAGCTTTTAATTTTTGTAATAATCTTTGGTGTGGAACCGTGTCGAACGCCTTTGCAAAGTCAATTACGTATTAGCCTAATGTTTATTCATTCAGAAATAAACACTGCCAAAATTAGAATTCAGGCACTTAGTAGAAAAGACCAAAACATAAACAGTAACATGAAGCACCATTTCATATTATACAGTAGTTATTACCTGTAACTTCATCAGGTGGTCCTTGATAATAACGTCCAAGCCCACCCCCTCCTCCTCCTCCTCCTCTTCCTCCTCTTCCATAATTGCTAAAATTACCTCCTCGGCCTCGGCCACGACCGCCACCCCCACCTCGTCCTCGTCCTCTGAATGACATTTCTGCAAGATACAAAATAGACAAATTTGCAGAGGGCTTGGACTTATTATACTACAGTGTACATGGATTGAACGTATTAAATGACATTCAAACAAGAAAAAATACCTTTGTAACAATACGTTTGCTCTAAAATTCCGGACAATAACTAATATGATGTTGACTGAACAGAATAAACAAGACTAAATTACTTACATGAATGAAATAGGCCTTAGAAAATCCACTACTAAATCAAACACGTGCGCGGCTTTGAAGTTTCAACAACCACGTTTGTGCCAATGTGAATGAAGAGCGCATGTGCAAGGTAAAAGGGTCAATCATAAAATGCGCACTCGCAAATTCAAAACGTTTGGCGGCAAATCTAAAAAGTCCGGAATATTTATAGCGCATCGGCGTTGAACACAAATGATACATGTATTGGTAGTTGGAAATTACTGAGGTCCCGACAGCATATCTCCATATAATCTACAGCAATACGAGTGTACACAAACTGACACACGGAGCGTCCAAAAGCATATTAATGTTTAATTTTGCCTTTTCCTTACTAGAAAACTTTTACTTATTTTTTGAGTAAACGGAAAATACCCAACTTTACAATGATATGTATTCTCCTACTGAAGCTGTAACACGTCATGGAAATACCAACAATTTATGGATGGCATGCAATATCAATAATGGGTCTGGTCTTTTTTTAGCAGCAGACAATTTAAGGTGAAGACGGAAACCAATAAATCGAATTCGATCGAACCAAAATCGAACGAGCCGTTGCCATGGTTACGGCGAGAAAAGTACGACACCTGGAAAGTGTAATTGAAATCGGAAAGAAGTAAATCGTGAATAAAAAGATTATCTGCATACATTGCTGATATTTCTGTCAATCATGCACTCAAGTAAGGTCTGCTGAATAACTGGTAAGTTAATTTTTTATTGATTTGCGTATTTTATATAAAAAACATAGTATAAAGGAAAATTTCTTGCTGTGAGAATCTAACTTTCCCCTGCCCCTGCAGGGAATGCTGACTTTTACTGAAATGCATATATAATTTGCACACTGTTTGCCATTGTATGAATATTTATTTGCAGACCTATTTGTAATATACTGTATGTCCTAAAAATCCTTTGGTGAAGGTACATTTACACATTTCTGGGAATGTCTTGCTCTGTAAAGGTACATTTACAGGAATGTCTTGCTCTCAAATTCTAGGAATGTCTTGCTATCAAATCCAATTCGTTCAATCACATTGGGGGATATTGAAAAAGCTATTGCAGTTCCATTTGTACAGTTCAAAGAATTTCACTTACAAAGGATAATAACACTGCATTAGACGCATACAAAAATGAACATTTTATTGAAGACATGTACAAGTACGTATGGAAATCAAAGATTGTCTAACAGATCCAATTTAATCAAATCGAATATGCTTCGATTTTTCTATGCTTCTCACCACTTTTTGAATGATCTGAAATCATTTATCAAGGGAGAAAATTATTTGCTAACCGCATGCGACAATAATCAATTTTTGAAACTACAATTTAAAGATACAACATACCTTATTACATCCACGCTGAACAGGTCTAGTCCTTGATTCACGTTTAGTTTCGCGGTCAGCAAGTAAATTTCTCCAATATTCCTCTTCCTCTTTACCTGAAAGTTTCCAAATTTTAACGAATAATTTTGGATACAACCAATAGAAATCTCAATCATTTCATTCAACTGTACTACCTGTCAAGACTGAAGTTCGACCTCGATTCGCCACTGCTTTAAGGACGAAATCTGTCACATCAGCATTTTGGCACCTAATGTAACCAGTCGTTTTCTCATCTTGTATGTCGACATAAGATACCCCGAGTATTGCTTTCATTTCCATCTGTTAGACAACAATGATAACATTGTTGGAAGTACATGATTTAATCGCTGCAGAGTAATAAATATTAAGCCATTTCTTACTCGGATTTGCTTCGTATTACTGAATGGCTCGTCAACATCAATTTTTATAATCACCCCAGGAACAAACTGGGGAATGTGGGCTACTTGGATTTTGGTGCAATCGACTTCAATGGGCCTCACATTGGCGATGATACTCGGATTCGCTGCAAAACATTTCTTTACCTCAGCCATGCTAGCTTTCTGTAGAGACAAGTATTTATTTTTCAAACGCTTCCATTCTAATCTGAAACAAAGAAGATGACAATGTAAAATATCTAATACTGATATATAAATTTCCAGTTCAGCTATTTTGAACACGTACTTTGGCATGACTAAAAGCTGTAAAGTTTCGGCTTCATTTTTTTCTTTGTGCTTCCTTTTCCGCTGACGGGTTTTCTTATGACCTTCGTCTGTACTGTTTTTCTTAGATATCTAAGACCATATATGTCCATATCATTAAGACGTTTTCCCGCATCCAAAATACAATTCATCCTTATAGAATTTGGAGTCATGATAAAATAAATTAATAACAAATCCTACTTTAATTTCAGGTTCCACTATCTTCCTTTTCTTTGTCACTGCATCATCAGCATCATTATCATCATCTGGGATTATCTTTCTTTTTCGCTTCTTCTGAGGTACATCTTCATCTGATTGTAAATTATAATTAGCACGCATGCTTTCGGGTGACACAATGGCTTTTTAAAAGTAAAGTGCATTTACCTTCCATGGGATCAGGGGCTGAAACTTCTTTACTCTCATCATTTTGAATTGGTAAATGCGATGAATATAGTGCAGTGCCAAAGTACTAAATTAATAAAACAATACCAAGTTACATAATACATTAATGTCTGTTTACAGTATAGTACTTGTGTGACCACTCTTCTAATTCTTGTTTGCAAAAACTAACTATGTGTACTGCACTTGACAAAACATTTGTGATATATTCCTTTAAATTCAAATAAATTTGTGAAAATTCATAGCCACTTTTGCCAAATTATCCACTGCTACCAACAATAACATCTCAGTATTTAGTACCTTGCAAGCATCGTCCGCAGATTCTTTATTGTCAAATTCCACAAACGAAAATCCTTTAATATTTTGCGATACTTTAAATCTCGGAAGGCTAACATAATTTATTTGACCAAACTGCTTGAAACAGTCTCTAATCCACTCATGACTGGCATCGCGGGGTAAATTTTCCTAAAATAAACACAAATTTATTCATGTTCAATAAGTATGTGTTATATCATAAATACATGTATATATAAGTAAACTAACCCGAGACATGATTGGAACAATTACCAACTCACCACATAAATTGTCAATTCATCTACGTTTTGTATTTCTTTGATAGGAGTGATTCGCTTTACAAATTTTCCATCCTCAGATAGCTTTAATATTTCAGATCGGGAAATGGCCTTCTGAATAATATCCAAATCTGTCGTTAGAGATCGGAGTTTGTTGAATCTTAGAAAAATGGAGATATCAACATCTGCAAGAAATGAAATGAATTAGCTGTCATTCAAAACTTTCTATCTCACGTTCTCAAACAGATAAATGCGCATGCAGACACTTACATCCATCTTCACTCTCTTTAATTAAATTTCCAAGAAGCCTGTCTTTCCCTAGATTTGAATCTCCAAAGTAAAATTCCATCTGAAAGATAGCATGATTCTATGAATCTCAGCCCTCATTGCACGAATAGCAATATCACAATGTATTTACTTGTTCTCGAATCGACTTAAGAAGTCCCTTTGTTCGACCTTTCCTCAACTTCTTGGTTTCTTTATGTTGCTCTTCTGAATCTCCTACTTCTTGTTCTGTATCCATATTCGAAGAAGATAAACAAACTTCTTGCCTGAATAACGTTTTAAAACGTACAGAAAAAACTAGTTCAGATTAAATACGCTAGACGTCGCTATTGTCAATGAGAAATTCTCGTATGTGGTAAGGATGAGGCCTTGATGTGGGAAGTGTCGATGTTTTCGATAGAAATTATTTGTAGAAGATTTGGGAAAATAATCGTAGGAAATGATGCTCTTCGGTATTCTATGGTGGCTGGATAATTCCAGTCTGCGTTAAATCAGAAAAATGACAAAAGACTTGGCAGATCTCTGGTAATTAATTAGTTTTCATACAGTATATACTAGTCCAGGATGTAACGTACCCCTTCATCTCCCAAAAAATGTTGGGACATCATGTCAATACAATGCTGTAAAATATTGATGACGCATTTCAATTTGTTTTTTAGGCTTGCTTGGTGTTATATTTGTCATGGCAGAAACATGAGGCTCGTCTCTAGGCTTTTATTGCTGTTATTAGCCATCACCTTCTTCATTTTAATATTTATTGGGAAATGTGGCCTCAATTTAGACATAGAGTCTAGAGCTGAGCCACTAAGTGCCACTCTACAGTCTACAGGGACACAGTTAAAGACAGAAAATGGCCCAGACGTTGCGAACCACTTCGAACGTCTTTTGGAACAAAAAGAAGAAGCACACAAACGAGATGTACAAAAGTTGCAGGAAGAAATCAAGAATCTCAAGCTCAAATTGGTGGAAGTTACCAAGTCGCAGGGGTTCAACACGATACAGCTGACACAGTCCATAGAAGATAGTGTCATTAAGCAAGCTCAGCAAACTGTCAAAAATCTCACAGCCTCAAATCGGGGATGCTTGGACTACATCAAACGACAAATAAATAATGCGGAGATTAAAAGAGGCATCCCTTTAAATAACGAGCATGAAATAATACCCTTTTCTCATTTCACCTTTAGCAGGATATATCCGGTCGAGTTAGGTTTGGGCAAGAGAGTGGTGGAAAAGCCAATTGGCTTTCGTCGCAAGGACCTGGTCGAGGTGTTTGTTCGAACAATCGATTTTTTGAACAAAAAACACAAGGGTCACAAGCGGTACACGCCAGACGATCTTTTGGATGGTATATTTCGAACTGAACCCACTACTGGCACGCACTATGAAGTGTATGTGAAGGAGAAAAACATGTCCCACACATATACCAAAGTTGTTCTTTTAAGACCACTTGCCCCCATCCAAGTCATTTCAGAAACTACTTATCATACCAAAGAGCTTATCAATATTATTGTTCCATTAGCTGGGCGAGTGGATACCTTTCAGTCTTTCATGGACAAATTTGTTCGAGTTGGCCTCAAGTCTGATCGGAGAGTATATTTGACAGTTGTGTTTTTTGGTCAGGATGGCCTTGTTGATGTAAAAACTATACTAGACAAAGTATCCAGAGAAAACCATTTTGAAAATTTCAAATTACTTACTTTGAACGAGACTTTTTCGCGCGGAAAGGGTCTCCAAGTTGGAGCCCAGGCATGGACCAAAGGAGACGTTTTGCTCTTCATGTGTGACGTGGACATAGCTTTTTCACCAAAATTTCTAGACCGTTGTCGTCTGAATGCTGTCCCAAGCAGAAGAGTTTATTATCCAATTGTTTTCAGCTTGTACAATCCTGCAGTTGTGTACTCGTTGCATGATAAAGAAATTCCATCTGAAATGGACCAGCTAATTATTTCTAGAGATACAGGTTTCTGGCGTGATTTTGGATATGGGATGACGTGCCAATACCTGAGTGATTTCAACAAAGTCAAAGGGTTCGATGAAGAATTCGTGGGTTGGGGAGGGGAGGATGTAATGCTGTACCGCAAGTACATACGCAGCACAATCACAGTCATCCGGGCCACAGATCCAGGGATTTTTCACATTTGGCACGAAAAAAAATGTGACTCGCATCTGTCAGCCACCCAGTATTGGGCTTGTATCCGCACTCGGGTTATTAATGAGGCCTCGCATGAGCAGCTGGGTCTTCTAGCTTACAAAGATGATATTTTACAGTATAAAAATCTCTGGAAGGGTAGCACACCCATTCCTCACTCATGAGTTACAACAAATGAAGAGAACGGATACCCTAAGCATTCCATTTTTGGGAAGTTTGGACCCCAAAAAGCCTTCCAAATCTTCCATTAGTACACAACAGGCCAACAAAACATAGGAAGCCAAACTAGTCAAACATTGTCGTAAATCACTTTTCCAGACTTTCTGAATGGCAAATTAGCTTAGCTGTTTTGTTTGCGCCATAAATTTAGCCAATCTGCAATAATACCTTAATGCCCTGAAAAAGATATTAGATGCGAGGAATTAGAGGTTTTAAATTCTTAGTGCATAATAATGTGATTGTTGTTAAGTTATAAATTTATTATTTAACTAATCTGTTATTTAGATTTATTATACACGTGCTAAATACATAATGAATTTTTTGTGATGCAGCCCAATTTGCTAGCTAATTGTGCATGCAGCAATTTGTCTAAATCATTATTGGTACTATACAACCATGTTGAGAATGCATTCATATGGCTGCATCACAAAGATGATGCAATATATGCTTACAAACCAAGGTTTAAGGCAATGTGTTGGGACCAAAAGATTTCTTAATGTATATGACCTGCTTGTCCCTTCATGGGTGTTTTGCAATATTTTTAAATTGTTTGTAGCATATGTAGAAGAGCAACTCGTGTACTGAAAATGATTGATTCCATTGCATGCGCTGTCCAATTTAAACCATTATCAGGCAACATTGTTTTTGCTCTTTGAAAATTTTTGAAGAAAAAAAATAACCTATGTTGCCTAAATAGCATAGATACTTAATTTTAGTGCAATTTGTCAGTATTATTTTAATTTGCTTGAAATACCAAATCATTGCTCAATTTAATGGATAAAAACATTATTGTACTAGTCTTTATGGATAAAAACAAATCTGGTTGGGATTGCATAATCTGAACTGATTTAATTGTTATTGATGTTTACATTATCCATAAAAATATGTCAATAGAAGCTGCTTTTAGAAACTTGAGAAAATAAACATTATATCGTCATTATTCAATACCTGCTTATATCATTAAATTTAATTGATAGTATAATTTTCAATCAAATAAAACGGAAATTCAGCACCTATTCAACATGGCATGCCAATGTTCTTGCTATTAAGCGGTCTGTTAATGAGGAATTTTCTTTGAGCATCTTCCTTTCTGACAAAAGTATTCTAAAAATATATAAATGTTGATTAATGTCGCATAGAGGTAAATACAAATGAGTTTAGAAATTTGAATATATAAAACCAACTGACTTTGCTAACTTATTATGTTGAACACTGGATGATTTTAAAGCAGCACTGATAAGCAACAAATTGAATACCTCACGCTAAAACAGATAAAAAAGCATTGTAGATTAATGAGCAAATGTAAACTATTTACAAGGGAAAATGAGGCAAACCTGTGCATGACTTCCACCAATATCAATTATCTTGTAACGAATTGGATAAAGAAAGTCCACCGCAGCTTCATATTTTCCCTCATCATAAGCGATAAAAGCCTGGCATAAATCAAAGCCAACATGCTTTGCCATATTTGCTTGGTGATGACTGGTAAAAGAACTAATCATGTACAATAATACAGATTAGACAAGAAATCGCCCTTTAAAATCTTCAGCTCGTTAGTCAACACTTACTCAATGAATTTCTGCATCGTGATTAATAAAGTTTCTGTTGATGATTTATCACCACTGCGCAGAAACGACATCAAAAAGTGAGCGTCATTAAACACCAAAACATGATCGTCAACGTGTTCTTTACAT
Source organism: Kryphioiulus occultus (assembly GCA_034687865.1). NCBI lineage: Eukaryota > Metazoa > Arthropoda > Diplopoda > Julida > Julidae > Kryphioiulus > Kryphioiulus occultus. Next base: position 7,944 of record JAQGAF010004642.1, read on the forward strand.
ATCGCGTTAACAGCTTTCCATCGATCTTTCACGTCCACGCCTACAAAATACAAATTCGTCAATTTGGGGATTAATTGTCAATTCAAACCGGTCGTTTTCAAAATGACGAACTCTTTCGCATACCTTCCAATTCCAATCTATACAGCAATGAAGTTGCATCCACTAAATCCAACAGAGCACCATTCATGAATCGTTGATTGATTTTAGAGTCATAAATGCTCAATACTGTATCATAGTCGCCTTTATCCAAATAGTACAATGCCAAGTGCCAATAATTGTGGCACGCCAACATGCCGCAACTCTACAAAAAAAATTAGAATTCGCAACTTGAAACTTATGGTCCATCACACAACAAAAATGATAACTAAATATTATAAAAATACACTACATGAAGCAGTGGTAAATTATAAAACGTGTACTTGTAATAACTATACGCCACTATAAAAAATCTTACAGCCCAATCGACCTCAGTGTCGAGCATCATTTGAATCCCTCTGCTTTGTTGACCAGTCATTTCAAGTACGTGTGCCAATGCATGCGTTGACCATGCATCCCTTTTGTTTAGCTCCAAGCCTGTTAATGCATGTTTTTCAGCTTCTGGATATATATTGGTTTCTTCAAGTCCAAATGCATACATGCCATGCAAATACCTGAAATTGAATTTTCACTGAAAATAAATAAGTAATGCACACAGATTTGTGAGTGCTAAGAGATATTTACAAAATATTACCCATAAAGAGGCTGTGACGCCTTCCACTGAGGAAGCAGGCGGGCAACACAATCCCGCATTTGAAAGGATTTCCCCAGATAAAAATATGTATCATGAGCAAATTTGGCAGCTAAAATATCATGAGGATGATCCACTAAAATGGATTCCCATGTCTCTGAGGCTTCCGGTAATAGTCTTCATCAATGTGAAATAATTTAAATAAATTGCAGGTATTACACTCCAGCAAGTTTTAAAAAATTGCATGGTTACACCATCATATCTATAGAACGATATAATGTATAAAATGTGCAAAGCTACTGCTATAGTGTTATAACATTGAAGTTATTAAATTACCCATCTGCCCACTGCTTCATGGCCTTGGCATGCAGCTTCTCTCGAGGTGTGATGTTAGACACGTTTGCCAAGGAGGACAAAGATTCCACTTCACTTTTGAAAGTAGCATTTGTGTTTGTAGTTTTGCCAGTGCCAAGTAAGTCAAGTCCTAACACCAAAACTTTTCCCATAACTGCGTTTCATTCAGCGAATAAGAAATAAATAGGCTTTAGCTATGTAGTACATATAGTTTTACAGTTCGCTCAGCTCAGTCAACCTGGCTGAGTGACTATCAATTTCCCCATTGCTACGTGTTCACTACCCATTCATCAACATAAAAGTACCGGAATAGCCACATAGTGAATTTAACCTAAAATTTTATCTATGAGAATTTCTCACCAAATTCTGAATCAGCTGCCAACAACTTTTCACAACTCTGGCCTAATCCTCCTAGGGTCGGGTCATCATACCAGCCAACATACTATGAAATGGACGAGAATCAATTTATGAATCATGTACACATTCATTCAGTCACAAAATCAGCTTATCACCTGGCTTACGACAGCATCATACAGCTTGGACGCTTCATTGCTGCAAGTAGAAAGCTTCAGATCGTCTTTCTCCCATTGCTTAGCAAAACAAAAATTAACGCATTACAGTACTACTACAATTTTTGAGAAAATATGGTCTGGATGCAATTTCAGCTAACTGGGTTCCCAAAATTGCTCGTTTTACAGGGAAATAATGAGAATATGCATAGAATGTGGTTTCAGCATAACTACGTACCATAATCATTTCTTACTCCTTTTAGGTACAGGAAATTACATACCATTTTCGAGCATTTCTATCAACTTGTATTACTGAATTTTTCACCGCTATTTTCACCTTTTTTGCGCCTTCTTTCACTTTCAGCCTATTACATCCCAACAAAAAACTAACCGAAGATCTTCAGTATTACATAATTCTTTTGCTGCTGGGATAATATAGAGTTGTGCTTATAAGTGAACAGCATTAGAGTTTATGTACAATGTCATAATCAACAACTGTCAGAAAACTCCAGTAAATTGATTGGATTTGTTGCAAAAAATATTTCTTGAAAACTTTTTAGACCTACATGTACATACAGCGCAACATACTGTACATGTAGATTTCTCCCACTTAGTAAACGTGGGCCTCACTAGCTCACATAACAGCACTGCTATCTTCAAATTAAGCTTATTTAATATGTGCTTTTCTGCATGGACATTTTAGAATAGCTTACTGCACACCTGATTTATTAAATTAAGGTTACTTAAAAATATAAACAGGTGGGGCTTGTTCAATACAGGCATATTGTTAATACATGTATAGATTGGCGATATTCAGACCATGACGATATTTTCAATTACATGTCATAAAGTTCAAGGTCAAAAATGTTTATCTTCACAATACAATAAAACTGAAATTCTTTCGAAATTCAATATCTCAAAGTGAGAACCATGCTTACTTTGCAGTCTCTCCAGTTGCTATGCATTTCTTTAATTTCGAACTTGAATTAGTAGCTCGACAAATTTAAACGAGGCACACGAATTTGAAAAACTAGCCAACAGCTGGTTTTATAACATGTGAGGCGAGGGAAGCTCATGAATTCCTGTCTGCCAAATGGCAAATTGTAATACAGGATATGGACTGTCCATACAGGACGTGCAGGTTGGAGGTGACATGAGGGTTCACATAATTTGGGTAACATGGTCTACAGTGGGGGGGCTGGGGTCAAAACGTGCATAATGATAAGGACAGCCCTGCACATGCATTTTGAAAATAAAAAGATCACATCGCACACTGAACAAGAACTCATTTTCAAATGGATGAAGAATTCAGCATGAAACCTGATGGTGGAAACATTGGCACAGCACTTGTTTCTAATAGAGTAACGGAACACGGCAAGGGCGGGTGGACGTTACTGTTGTCCAATCCTTGAGCTCCTGTGTGTGATTCGCGAAACGGATTTGGAAGTAAATCACCTTCCTTCGCAGAACTTTCATTATTGGTAGCAGGTACAACAGATGGCTGCATAGCAGAATGTTGTACTGAAGGGTTTATTCCCCCACAGCGTACATTAAATGCACTGGCACTAGGGGATGGCAGCGGCGGCAGAGTACGGTTTGGAGGACGAATGCTGTTGAAACCAAATTGTGGTAATTGATATGGATATCCAGTGTCGGATGACATCTGGTTATTTGAAAAGAATCTAGGTGCCCACATTTGTTGTCCTGGCAATGGTGGTGGCAAATGCACTGGGAACAGGGGCTGTTGGTATTGTGAATAGAACTGAGGAAATCCTTGTTGCATCGGCATATTCGTTGAGGGTGTCGCTAATGCCGAATTACTTGTGTAATTGAAAACTGGTGGTCTTATGCAAGGATGAGGTCGACGATCATACCTTCTACCATGAAATGGGCCCACTAATTTATTAAACAAGAATATGTGAAATTAAATTGGAACAAAAATCAAATGCGTTTGTTTGATACACGTAAGTAAACCCTTCTTAACTCAGAATGTGCCCGCTGAAAATCAAGCGAAAAACCGGGACCAAAGCATGCGTTTACCAAGAGTTTACTGTATTATGGGAAATGTTTTCATACCGTTTGTATTAGAATCTTGCTTATGCCACACATTGCTAGACGTTTCCGTTCTAGTTTGCTGTCCATTTGTTGAAGGACTATGAAGTTTCTTTTTGGTCTTAACGTTTGCCAATTTTGAATGCTTTTTGATCAATATTTCCTTTTCATCATCTGAATATTCGAGTTTACTTTCTGGCGGCTCATTATCATCTTTCCATGAAGCATCACAGCCTTTCATTCTAATAGAAAAAGATAATGGATGAATGCAAGCAGTATCAATACTGTAACAAACAATTGTAGATAAGTGTAAAATCCAAAAATGAAAGTTATGACTAAATAATGAGAATATGAAAATTTCGCCTGTCATTCAACAAGTAAATCCCAATCTCTCAAGTGGGAAACTGAACAATATTCAATTCTGTTAAATTTCCAAAAGGCTTTCAGATAACATGTCACTTTTCATTTATCAAAACAACTCCGAAAACAACCTTTTTTTGATTTTCATTGAAATAAGAGTATTCTGCGAGTGGCAATTCTGGACGAAATACACTGATATCAATAAAGGTGAACCTTAAATATGTGGCAAATAATGATCAGAATGAATTGCCTTAATGCCATTTTTACATTTCAGGTCAAGATTTGATAAAATACTTACTTTTTTAACTGCTCAACGAAAACGAACGTGGTATACTCCTGTTTCATAGGTGCAAAATAAATGGGCATTTTGACAGAAATCTTCTTTTCAACGATATCACTGTTGCTGTTGAATCGTACGACATAAAATGGTTGTGAGACTGGCCCAAATATATCAAAAACCTTTATCCAAAAAAATAGAATTAGAACTTTCATTAAATTGCGCTTGTGTAGGATGTCAAGACATTTCTCCCACCTTTTCTACACGAAAGATTGGATTAAATATAATGACAAACATATTGAGGGATTTAAATGCATTCAAAATCATCACGTCAAAAAGGAGCATACCTGACCAAATCCTTCGCCATTCTCATTAAATAACATAGCGTCCAGATTCAAAGCAGGAAGACCAGCAAAGGTTTGGATAGTTACTGATGAGAAAAAATAGCAAAATTAAAAGTTCATCCAAAAACATAATATCAATGTGCAACTTGTTTATCAGAAATTTTGTGCAGACGAAATGTGCGTTACCTTGGCAGTCCACAATAGTAAATACATTTCCAATCTGCTGCACATCGGCTTTAGGAATAGAAATGTGTAAATCTTGAATTGGAGGGAGATCTTCCAGGCCGAATTCACCTTTGGTCTTTCTCGGATTTCTTATTCCAGATTTAACGGGGCAATTTTTTGTTTGGTGATCATCATCGCAGTCATCATCCACATCATCACATTCATCATCAACATCTCTGAAACATTTTATATTGCAATAATTAATCCTAGCAGACCTAACCAAGACACCCTTTGACATGCAAGTTGCAACTTGTAACGCTGGTTTACTGAAATATTTTGTGCAAAAGCCAGATTGAATTACTTACGAGTGGCTGCTACTTTCATCGCTACTGCTGCTAGAGTCGCTATCACTCTCAGAATCGTACGAACAAACACTTCTTCGATCTTCAACTATCTGTATTTTGACATCCTTGTCAGAATCGTTTCTTCGATCTTCTATTTTCTGAACTTCGGCATCCTTGTCAGAATCGTTTCTTCGATCTTCAAATATCTGAACGTCCCTTGTAACTTCAATTATCTGAACGTCCCTCGGAACTTCAATTACCTGAAATTCGACGTCAATGTCAGAATCGTCACCTGATGAGTCCGAATACGCTACCAACAATTTCGATGCTGAATGATTTAGTTCTGTCATTTTTGACGGAGAAGAAGAACTCGTTGGCGATGAATTTGCCATGATGCGAACACGTGTAGAGAAATTTGAACACGAGGGCGACGAGGCTAGCAAACAAGACATCGAGCCACCTAGTTTTTAACGCAGAAAACAAAATTGAGCGGTACGTTCAAAATTATTAGGAGTACCTGGAGGCCGAGCTTTGCTCGATAAATTTGTAACCCACATTTTTATTTTGTGAATCAATCAAAGGCAAAAAATCCCATGCTTCTAATGTAAATTTTATGACTTTTCCATAGATACCCTGAGTTACATTTTTGTCATTCTTATTTAATTAATTAATATTATAGATTCAACCCCATTTAATCAAATTTTCGGCTATTGTTTCCATTACGGACACCTCATGAAAGGGCATTACTATTATGAATCCAAACGTCATTTAGGTTTTATATT
>JAQGAF010004643.1:0-13854 GCA_034687865.1 Kryphioiulus occultus
ACGCATGGTGAAATACCCACGGACCCCCTGTAACAGTTCGTAACCCTTTCACGAGGACCCACCCACCCCCTGGTGCGTTACGTAATATTTGCACGGCCCCAAAATACTCTGCTTCATACAAAAGCTGCACGTACCCTGGGGCCACGTTGGGGTATGGTCTATCTGGGTTTGCTAAAACCAGATACAGCATATTTTCCCATGGGGAACTTTGCTGCATCATGGTTTGATGTTTACTACAAACACAAGCAATAGGAGGTGACGCGTTCATCTCAAGTTAAGCCGTTTTAAGGTGTTTACATGGTATTTACTGCCGGCATTAAGCGCATGTCTTGAATAAAACAACTCCATGCATATCTGAAATCTGTTAAGGTAGGTGAAATATGTTTACATGCACTACCTGCATTGTACTTTGAATAAAACAATTTAAAGATTGTACAAGGTACATGTAAACGTATAGTGTATTGTGCCATCCATTTAAGTTTAGACCAACATCAAGTCGGTTTATTGATTTTGGGGTGAGAAATCTGTACTTCACTCCGTTCTTGGAAATCTTTCAAATCTGCATGGTGATCCTATTCATGACCTTATCGGATAGCACTTTAGCAGAAGTTTTCCCTATCAGTCAGTCGCTCTCACGCTCATGTAAACGCTGCGGTTATTAAAAATGGCGGCGGAAGCTCTGGTTTTCCACATCCGGTAAAAGCCTCTTGGGTGAACCAGTTCGCTTCGCTGCGAGCATCGTTCGTGAAATCTGCCTCTAATAAACATTACGCGTTGCAATTAAAACGAGCTTCGATATCAGAAAAGTCAATTAAGAACCAGTTATTTTTTCTTAATTTGAGAAAAACTATAATAATAATAAGGCAGTATAATTGAGAAGAGATCGCCGTGGGCAATCTGTGAAAGCGAAAGGTTTTGTTTACCTGGAGATTGGGGGCCACTTATTTGCGCAAAAGTGAAAATCTCTCAGATTTGGACCGAGGAGGGAATTCCTGGAAAATGGGCGGCCATTGAAAGGCCTACATATAGTTATTAATTGCACGTTTTTGCAAAAAACGTCAGAAACCGTGGAGCGCCATCATCAATTTTCAGAAAATACGGCACGGCAAACCGAAAGGCGTGTAAAAAACTTGCAAATTTATGCGAAATCTGCACATTGGAAAAAACAAACCAAAAACTGAGAATAAAAATAGGACATTGACAGCCAGGTGGCGACGTCACTTGATGCAACAGGGTCACACAGTTGCGAGCATGCAACTTTTATCGCAAGCAGGTGTCCGAGCACAAGTGTTTGAGTCGCAAATGGAGTCAATTTCATAATATATATTATTCTATTTTGAATATTTAATTTTAGAATTATTTGATTATTGACATTAAATTAATAACCAGTACCGTCACATTACATTATGCCCTGCTCCGCCATAGACACTAAGAGGAAGTGGGCCCCTGTGAAGCTACTGTGCACGACAGAAAATTCTTCAGGCCTTACATTTTCCCAAAATGTACTCATTGTAACTAAGTTTTTATTAAATTAATTATTGTACCGAGGAAATGTCTTTCCTCTCACCCTGTACATGTACAGTATTTGCAATGGAACTATGGACCATACTACAGTATATTATCTGCTGTTTCCTTGCACAGCATAGACAATATGAGGAATTAGGCTTCTACGAACGACTCCTAGGCTGGCAGTGATTGCCTGCGGTTTTGGCAGGCAAAATCAGTAGATCAACGTCATCACTCAAGTGCATCACTGTAAGTACATGGGAAAGGGTGATGAAGTCTATTTTTGAGTGGGTTTTCGTCTGTGTCGTACGATCCACAGATACTTGTCATTTTTCTGTTTTATTTTAATGTTTTCTGAAAATCACGATTTTCGAATAATGACTTGATTGCAGCAAATGGGCGACATTTTAAAGCTAGCTTACGTAAAGATAAGTTAGGCTTATCTGGGTGTTTATCAACGTTGTTTATAACTTTAAAAATTCATAACAGGAATTCCAATTGAAATACAGGAAAAATCTTTGGTTCATGTGATACATCAACTCATAGCGTTCATTTGCGTTCAGCATACTTTGACATCAGCGCCTCTGGTGACTGGAATGCAGGAACGGCATTATCCATGAATGATATCCATGATTTAATGACCAGAATAAACAATGCCATTGCCCCTGTTGATATGTCAAAGTGGACCAAACCCAAAGTAACTTTATGAGTTGGTGCATCACATGTACCAAAGAATGTTTGTGTATTTCAATTAGAATTCATGTTATGAATTTTTAAAATTGTAACTACCTTTATAAACACCCTATATAGTATATTTAAGAAAATCATTCGATTCATATTTTACGGAAAACGCCTTATTACCTGGTGGAAAGATTAATATATGATCACTATTGATATCACTACTCTATAGTGATGAATAGTGCTTTTTTGGACTACTGATGCCAGTATATAAAAATCAGTATGGATACTGACATCACTATGGTGATGATATTCCTGTGGTTAGTAATATCACTATTACTATCACTATCACTACACATATTAATATCAATATTATTATCTGTACATGCTCGAAAACAGCCTACATTATATGTATAAACACCTTGTATATCCGATACGTATACATGTACCTTGTATACTATTCTTATGCTCGTTTCTACTGATTCTGTAAGGCAACTAGTACAGAGTGAATTTTGCTTGTTGACATGAGGCTAATTGATGTACTGTTCAAAGCAAACTAGAGGCTATGCTGGTGCTTGTGAGCAAAACCCGCATAAGTGAAAACAAATATTAAGGTCGCTTCACACCGTCAAAACATGCGTTGAAATACGCATTTTATAGAGGCTGTGTGCGGAAACGCGTGACGTTTCTGCCACTGAAGCCATGCATTCAAATAGGCGTACTCAACCACGTCGCATAACTTCTAAAACATTCAGCAGCCTTTAGAGGGCAAATTTTCCTTGCCTGTGCAGTATGAGTATACTGCCAATTCCAACGTCAGGTCTACAGGCAATTACTTACAAAAATGAAAACAAGTATTCGATAAGATCTGAGTCGAGAGACCTAGGAAGGAGGGAGTTTTCAGACGCCATATTGATTCCCACACGAATCACGAGTGCCACAGGCGGTAGTACCTGTAACAACTGTACAGTCTCTGTACAGGGTGACGTCACGGTGGCCGATCTGGCGCAAGATCTCCCCTCCCATGGCGTAATCCGAAAATCTCTGCCCAACAGGTGGTCGAACTACCGGCGTTTGGCTACAGCTTCATACACGGGAGATGTCATTGCGAGAAAAACAGAGGAAGGCGCTCGCATCCTCCATTTAGAAATAATTGCGGCCTGAGGCCAAACGTCGACCACAGAGATTTCCTGAAATCGGTCAGAATGGAGTCTCGTCCCGAAAAAGAAAAAAAAGCCCACCAGAGGCATGCGCTGTGATTACGAGTTCATTGTTTTCTAGCGCCTTCTGTGGACGTTAGGTCAACTTTGTTGGCTGTTGCAAAGCTTTCTCAATTGAAGTATTGGGTAGGGAGACGAGTGTCTTAAAAACGCCTACTTACTGTACATGTACAGTATATGCGAGGGTTGTAAATTGGAATGTTAATAGTGACAACACATCAGTAGAATCGTTGTGAGAAGCAATACATACTCTGATGTTACTTATGACAAACTAGGAATGGAGCCCTTCAGAGACGGGTAATTTTGATTTTTGAACTTTACAACTCACCTTATGCTAACAGATAGATTCATCTACTCTACATGTATATACCTAATTAATTACTCACATTCACGTGCTCATAATAAAATCGTTTGAGTAGAACGTCGTCACGTCAATATAAATTTCGCGCCTTCAGAACACGTGCTAAATTCAGCCAATGAGCTCACTCGTATCGGAAAAAAGGTCATATTTTCGGTCATAATTCACGGAAATTAATTGTTTATGGCCATTCGTCTTCGGGATGGCCCGAGTGTCGACTTGACCAAGTTTGGTCGAAATCTGTCGGAGAGGACGTCACGCACATGTACTCAGTAGCTGTGCTCCCTACATACAATAGACAGTCCTCTGCATTTGACGTTTCACTTTATACCTGAAGCTACATGTAGGTGCTAACCCATAGAGTAAAGATAATATGTCGTGCCACAAAAGTCACTAATAGTCATACAACCGAGGGGTTGGCAACTTGTGATGTCATGTGTACATGTTGGTTGAAGTCCCAATAAAGTCTTTGACGTCCCACTCTACCAATGCCGATCGGAGGATTCCACTAAAGTAAAGTCCTATATAAGTCCCAATGAACTCCTTGAATTCCCACTGAAGTACAGTAACTCATTGAATTCCCACTGAAATACAGTACCGGTAACTCATTGAATTCTCACTGAAGTAAGTCATTGAATTCCCACTGAGGATAGTCATTGAATTCCCACTGAAGTAAGTCATTGAAATCCCACTCAAGTCATTAATTGAAATCGCACTATAACAGCACTGTCACCGCCACCATAACCGTCACGGTAACTGCACCGCAATGGTAACCGTATGTCCCTTGTGTGTACTGGACTTAAATTAGGAAACTTCGAGGGAAATAAAAGTATGGACATATTCTATGGACAGAAAACCGCGACATATTCTAGAATTTTAAAAGCATCTGTCGGGTGATAAGCTAGCTCAATCCCCGCGAGAGGCGCTGCTTGTTACGGGAAAGCCGGGAACCCCCGCGCCGCTGTTAAATTGTTAATCGACGCGGGTGTGAATTTGACCCGCAGCTCGAATGACCTTCCGATTCGGCTAAATATTAAAGCTGATGACAATTCGAAGAACAATGCGATGCAATGGCTGGCGGAATGCATAGGAATCGGTACGTTTAGCACGGGCGTGGCCAAGAATGGGTCCCCCGTGACCCCTCGATCGGAAGCGCCTATCGTTCGCATCATCGCGCGCATAACCGATTGCGATGAAATCCATAGGATGTAATGCAGGTTGCGCAATCGTCCCCCAGGGGGCGAAAACGTGCTCAACCCGATAAAGTACCTCGTAAAAGCAGTTTGGAACGGATCGTGCTGCTTTAAATTGAATTCCAATGCGGAAAATTTCTGAACATACTTTGCTTTAACTTGTTTGTTAAATTTATAAACATCGCAGTTTACTTATGAAAAGTAAATTATGTGTGGGAAACATTAACGTTACTGATACTATTGCGGTAGGATTACTTGACTGAACATTGCTTGATTGTGCGAAACATTGAAAACGATTCTCAATGAGAGTGATTTATTTTAATTGGTTGGTTGGTGGGGGTTTAGGAACGCTATGCCTGCAAATTTATCTGAATTATCTGTATTTACTTGGAAACTTCGTTTCTTTTTTGTGTTTATCCTGACCTATCCTGACCTGTCCTAAACTAATCTTAAAATGCATTCTTGATTTAGCTGCAGCTAACCTTAGGCAATCACTGACAGCCAGCGAGCTATTAGGAGAAGCCCTCTTCCTCAAATTATGGCGGAGCGCGGCAGCAGAAGGGTCTATATCGTAGCACAGCCCAAAAACATCTAGCGCAATTTACAAGACAGCCATGTCGAGACCGAAGCTAAGGGAACCAATTCGCAGGAGTTTACCGAAGCTTAAATATAGGTTTGTTGGACTAGGTAGCCATCTTATTTAATACTAATAATACTACATATGTCAGTACTTTCATATTAGCAGATATTAGATGATGCCTAAAATCCAGCCCACATAGCCAATAGCTGGCCACACTCAGGCATATCCAAAACTGCAGATCTAAACAACACTGCAGGCCAGGTTTGCAAATCTGATATGCAGATAAGATCTCAAATGCCAAATCTGTGTATGCTCACTAACACAACAAATTTAAATTCATGGATTTTCATGATTTTATCTTTTGGCAGACCAAATCTGCTTGTTAGTAATCAAGATTTTGGGATTTTGATCCGAAATATCTGATGTGTAGATATTTCAGAAGTGCCTGAAATACCATTATCCTATACATGTCCTTGCAGATCTGGGAATTTCTGCAAGTGAATTTTCCAGAATAGCGCATTTCACAGAAAAACTATTCAAAGTTCGTTAAAATCAAATAAAGAAATTTGCCGAAATGTTGATGCTTGGGAGGATTGGTTTGTGAAACTAGATACGAGTGTTAGTGGATACAACAGGCCTGGATGATGAGATCGGTGTTTCACAGAATTTGACTGTGAAATCAGGCATGTAATGGTGCCCACTAACAGGCAGATCAGAACCTGTGATTTACAGAAAATTTGGCAAAGGAAAGTCCAAAACTGTCAAAAATTCCGCCTGTGTGTGGCCAGCTATTTGTATAACAGATCCCATGATACCGTTCTAAACTGCATCAGAGGCTGCACCAAAACTCTATTGTCAGCATTCATCAGAACCCAGCTTGTCTGCTTCACTGCTTGAGCTTGCACCAGAGCTCATCAATCGCAAGAGCGCCACCTAGCGAGATTCAGCGGACCTCCAACAATGAACTACATGTATTTCCATCATCAGCTGAACCCGCTGTGTTCTAAATCCTCATCGCTGATGGCATCTGGCCAAATGCATTGTTATGCTGAGCATTGAACATCCATGGGCTGATGCACGTGCTCAGAATGCATCTGACGCTAACTGCGCTTCCAAAACGGTTACCTCTGGTCCTGCAGTGGCCCCAGGGGTCATCGTAGCAACGATTACCTTCAGGGTCCCCGCCAATTATTAATCACATTTAATGCCCTGGGGCGACAGCGCCATAGCTCGATTTTCGAATATGCCGTTAGGATGCTAATATGGCTACGTGGTCGCAGTAACCATGGCGACGCAGGGATCGAATATGGGATCACCTCTGTTTGTCAAATGATGGCAGGGGGAGACAACTGGTTTGGAGTCCGTTGGTTTGGACATTTTGTAAATTATTTTAAACATCTTGGATAAATTGTGGAGTGCTGAAATTTGGTAGACAGGGTCATTTCGCGGAACGGTTTCTTGTATTAAAATTGTGTATGTAAATGTAATTGCCTTCATGTTTTAATTGACAATTTTAACGGTGAAAAAATATGTTCGATACTGCGGCCTAGCCCCTATTTCGAAACATGCGCGTGCCTGGTAAAAATACACTCGAAAGCGGGTGATTTGGATGCTCGATATTGCACAGAAAAACGTATATTCGAAACGTATACGTGAGTTTTGGTATTGTCATTGGTTTTATCTTTAATTCAAAACGCATGTGCGTCTGTTACAACCTTTTTTATTTAACTTGGTATTAGCGTCAATGTTGGGTGTCATTGAATACCATTAATACCACATTTTAGGTTTTTCCCGAAAAACGTGTTTTTTTGTGACGTCTTATAATGAGGAATGCTGACACAAGGGGACACCTTTGTGATGACAATACCTCAACGCCCACTTTTGCTATGCACTAACGGTGCAACGGAAGTATAAATCAGGTTTTGAGAATGCATATGGGGAAAATCGACTTTTTTTCAAGTACTTTTACAGTATACACTTTTTTATTTCGTTTTAGAGAACTTAAGTTAAATGCCAAACTGTTAATGGAAAAGTCATCGATTTTTTTTAAATGTCACTTTTATGAAAGGGAAAACGTCATCAAAAAATATTTCCACAATATTAACGGAATTTGTTCAAAAATAATGTCTAAATAATAACAACAATGCTTGTATGGTACTGTATATTTCATAATAAAATCTATTTCTTGGTGTTGTAATTTTGAAATTAACTGTAACTGTATGGGACCGATTTAGTTGAATTAGTTTAATTTTACAATAAACTCATCATTACCGATCTAGTTTTACCAAAAGGTTTGCTCAATTCGAATTTTTTCCATCAATTATACAGGAAGGGGGAGAAGTCTATCAATCAGGCCAAAAACAATCAAATTTACCGAATATTTCCTTTTATCTGCTAATCGTTTTAATGTTTTTGGCTATGAGAACCGATATCAAAATTAAAATGACGTATCGGCGTATTGTCTTTATATTTATTGATGGCCTCTGTGGATTAGTAAATAACCTTCGCCAAAGATTGATATGATAAACACCCTCTATGATTTAGATCAATTTTAATCACATAATGTTATCAGTCATCATCGAAGGCTATTTGTAGAGCTAATTTGCGGTTGCATCACTTTCCGTTCAAACACTGTATGTTACATTGTATATACTGTACATGTATACATTTTCGATACATACCAGGTTAGCGATTAAACGTGCCTGATAAACACATCACTTGATCTTTGCATGCAATTATGCATGTGTTTCTAGAATATTTTTACATTTAACGAGTTTTGTGCAACATGTCATATACACTGTAGCTGAGTGCTACAAAGGTACAATGAAACATACCAAACTAATTTTTACTCCATAAATTTCTCCAACAAATGCAATTATGCAATTGGTTCGAAGACAAGTTCAACGGAAAAAAGCTTCTCTGACAACGGCATGTTCATTATTCACTGTATACTGATGAGCAAATCGTGTGAACATGAAGGGTTAACCAACTGAGAAATAAGAACTAAACACTCGAAATAATAAGTGAACTCGCAGTAAACACGGTAAAATACAGTCCTACCCACAGTAGAAAAATTAATTTACAAAAACTGTTATTCATAAGTAACAAATTTTGGAAAATGGTAGAAGTCCAAAATTTTTATTTCATGTATTTGGTTCACATGGATAGCATCTACATGTGCGTAGGAAAAACCCACAAGATGGCCACTAGTATCACGTGACCCAATTGCCAATCAGTGTCAAGCTCAATCTTTGAATAGAGTTCGAACTGCGAACAATCTCGGGTGATTTTCTAGTGCGGAAATATCTTTTGATTTCAATTCTCTTTTGAAAATTTGGTGATTTGGTACCAAAAATCACATTGAGCATTTCCCTGCATAGACGCAATTTTCGATTCTAGCAGTTACAGCGCCGCCTGCTGGTACTCCATGTGAACCAAATACATTTACATGAAATAAAAAACTTACGTTCTTCTACCTTTTTCCAAAATTTGGTCCATGTATCTGAAGTTTTAAAAAAAATGGTTCTGTAATGACTAAGACTGTATGATCATCCTGTATTTTTAACTTTGATAACCAAAGTCACGAAAAATTTTGAATAGTGAGGATGACAATTGATTGGGTAAAGATCGCTATTAACTTAAAAACTAATCTTTATTTCGGTTTATTTATTTATTTATTTTTTGAGCCTTAAATCTACATTTATGTAGATTTTGCTTGCGCAACATGAGACAAAAACACATTTTTATTTTCAGAACGTGAGCTGTGCCATTCACAGGCATTATACGTTAATCCACACTATATATATCTGTGGGTCCTCGTTTTTCAACTTTTGTCGTGCAAGTCAGACTCTGTTGAACGCGAGAACGCAACTTAATGTTGACTAACTCCACACAGGATTAAGGTATGATGTTTATCAATGGCACAATTGACATAAGTGTGTGTTTAAGGTAAAAAACAAGAATTAAACCGAAATAAAGTTATGTTTTTTTAAATTATTAGCCATCTTAACCCAACCATTTTTTTTCACATATCAGCTTTTGCAACTACATGAATACACTCCTCAATAAATGGTCACTCGTCCCTTTTTGAGCCTTTAAAAAGGATTACAAATAGCACACGACACGTTCGTGCCATTGTTTGCAAGGTGTTGGTAGCACCAGAAATAACGGCAAAATTTGACGATAAACAAACAGACGGCTTCGATGATATACCTGATAATGAGCTATTGCATTCTTTATCTGCCACCTGCCCCAATATCACTCTGGGGCGCCATTTTAATACCTTATACCCCAGCAATTTAGGAATCTCATGCATCGTGCCCAGCGATAGCATCACCATGGGAAGTCCATTTTGCTATAAATCTCTCCCTTAAGCACACACTGGCAGCTGAAATAATTTTCAATTAAATTTCGCCAGATATCAACGCGGGAGCTCTGACGAAACATTCTGAAACTCATCTACATGTATGAAACAAACCTTCGCAATATTTGCTAGGATATCACTTTTTTGTAAAAAAACAACAACAAGAAAACGTAGTTCATTCAGGCCAATAAATATTTGTTTCACAGAGTTGCTATTAAAAAGTTAATTTGTATATTTTTAGCTTTTTGAATAGATATTTTAAAAATGAGAAAACATTGTAAAATTAAGCAAATGTAAATTGAGAAAATAATTACATGTTACAAGGGAGAACGATTCATAAATTTCGATCATGAGTAAAATATCAACCGCAATTCAAAAAAGAACCATTTCAACTTTTCTGAATTTTTGCTTGCTGCATAGGATCGAGAAGCAAAAACTGTAGAAAAATTCAGTGTTACGTTTGAGGCTTTTCGTTCTTTACATCCAACTTGCTCCGAATAAATGTCTGAAGTCCACGCCTTAACAGGCGTAATGGCAATGGGAAAATTAATATAATCTCCAACACCAAACAAAACATTTACATGTAGTATTCGTAAAACTGTATTTTCCAAACAGTGAATTTTTACTTTCTCATCACCACCATCTAAACCTTGTAAACATACAGTGCTTAGCTTATCCCTATATAATAGATGTTTAAAAATCGAATAATTTTCTTTGAAAGAAATAGACATGCCTCCATGAATTCGCACCTGTAACATTCTGGAAATATTCTAAATGTAACACTATATTGCATTCTTTTCTTTATGTAATTGTTTAAAACATGCGAAACTATGACACACAATAGTAATTTACTCTCTGTATGTAGACCAGTATGGTCTCAACATGTAAACTCATGGATAATTAAATTTATTGGCTGCTTGGAAAACTTATACGTACTGTACACCCTTGAACAGCAACTGTCTCTATAGAAGTAGAAGAGTTCATTTTGAACCCCTTTAGTACATGTATAAAGGTAGCTTGGCAGCAATTAGGGAAAATCTGATTTTAAATTTGAAAATCAACATTTAATAAGATTTAATAAGATTATTGATGACTGATTCATGAACGATGAATGATTACTGGAACATGTACATGTAAGTACATGTCGCACATGCAGTTCACGGAATTAAAATCCGGTGGCAATACAAGCCTCGTTCCATACTTTGACCACCTCCTTATGTTGACCGGTTTGCGACAATCCGTTGGGTAGCCAACTTACAGAGGTTCTACTGTACTTCACATTTAGGGTTTCGTTATTTCTAAACATCCAGTAGAACCTCTGTAAGTTGACCACCCAAGGGACTGTCGCAAACTGGTCAACATAAGGTGTTAAACATACATTGCACTGATACAGGATTTTAATTCTATGAACTACATACTGCATGTACTTTCATTTTACAGTAATCCTTCATCATCCATGAACAATCTTATTAATATGTTCATAATACAGTACCAGTATTGATAATGTGCAGCAAATTTATCCAGCAATTATGCGTTCATTACAATACGGGTACTGAAGGGGTTAAAAATGAGTTTTTCTACCTCTATAGAGACAGTTGATGTTTAAGGGTGTACAGTATAAGTTTCGCAAGCAGCAAATAAATTTAAACATCCATGACTTTACATGTTGAGACCATGCTGGTCAACATACAGAGAGTAAACTACTATTGTATGTCATTGTCTAAGTGGTGAAATACAACGTACAGAGGTGCAGGTGGGCAACATATAGAGGTCACTTTCCATTGCATTAATATGGTAACCGTCCGGTCAATTAAAATGTGGTCAACATAGGGAGGTTGTCGAGATGGGGAGGTGGTCAACTTTGGCGGTTCTACTGTACTTAACATTTAATGTTGCATCCTTTTCTAAATAACCTGTAGAACATAAGGTGATGTGCTATATTGTAGATAGAGGTTCAATGCTTAAAATCTTTGACAAGGTAATGAAACAAGTTTAAACAACACTTTTTGTCACAGCAAAAATGGCGCAAGTTGCTCCTAGCTCACTCAAGATCTATCTTGCATTGGTCGACTGGGTGCAAATTAAACGAAAACCCGCTTTTGGTGATTCGTTCAGAAATGGCCAAAAAAGCTGTGTCAAAATGGAGCAAAAACGTCCGTTCCTCGAAGTCTCGTGGCACGGAACGTTACTGCAGCCCATCACAATTTTGCGGCATTCGTTTCCGAGCGTGCAGACCGTGGGAAACTTATCGCCATTGTGTGTGAGCAGCGCAAATTAAAATCAACGACGATTTATCTCGGGGAAAAAACGCAAATTAGATACGGAAATAATAAATTATGCACTCAATTAATGCGTATTTTTGCTTTTCTGCGAAGAAGAAGAGACTCGCTTCCATGTAATGCACTGAATTACTGAATGAGACGATTTTTCTCTGTAATCGAGTCTGGTGGGAAACAGTTGCAGGGAAAGTGTTTCGCCACCGAGGTTGGAAACTCGGGCGAAAAGTCATAAAAAGTAGAGGTTGACACGCATTGAAATCGCCCACCTTTTCGATAATTGGCGCGTCTCCCCATCACGAAAAACTGACCTCGATTAAAGTGAAACCGTGCAATCAAAACACTTATAAATCCATCAAACATAGACGCCAGAAATGGCCACGGGGGAAAAGATGCGTGGAAAATAGCGTCGAGAAATTATCACCCTTCTGGAAAAAAAATTGGCTATAACTTTAACGTGATAACAGCTGCTGAAGCATTTAGGTTTCGTGTCGCAAAACATGACAATTACATTAGAATTATGACGCGTGTAACACATGTAAATTCGGACCTTAAAGTTTGGAAAACCATGCTATTGTACATGCATTTCATTTGTTCGCAAATCTTACATTTTAAAAAAAATTTACTAGAAATTTGAGAGTTAATCAGCATATTCCATTACTTGAACATGCAATGTTCGATGATTGGAAAAACAACAAATAAACTTAAGAAAACTACAATGTAGTAAAAACGTAGTATAAGGTGTATATGAAAACGACTGGCAAAATTTATTGCATTAATAGATTTAGTTGAATCAAAAGAAAATTAATATCGCAAGCGTGTTTTATGACAAATTTAAAAAAAAACTCTTTGCTGCTAATTTAATCGATTGATTTATCTAAATTGCAATAACATTTACTCTAATCCGTTTAAAAAAAATCACTCAATTTCCACAGGGTTCCTGGCTCAGAAATGAAACATTCAACTTCCCTAACATTTCCAGTTTTTACCTATGAATATCTCTCTGGTCAACCTAACCACTGGAAATGGAAATACATGACATATATTATGTCAACGTATATATACACTGTATGAAAGGTTATATTTAGTGTCTATGAAGCGAAACATGAAATGGAATGCAAAATTCCCTAAAGAATGGACAAATTTTTATTAGTTTTTTAATTGACAATTTCTTTATCGATAAGGGGAATTTCCCATTTCTATAGATGCAGGGCTGGCTGAGTGTGCCATATATCTTGACTTATGTGTTAAATAATAACTCGTGTTAATGTAATATTGATCTTGAATGTCTCGATATGTTTTCAAAAATACAGGTAAATAGCTTTTCTCTGACTTTCCAATTTTCAATGTCTTTTCAATTTTCCCGATCATGTCAGGCGTTCCAGGTCTGGAGGTCCCCAGCTTTAACATAAATTTACATTACTCATTACAATGTAATGAGTAATGTACTACACGTACATTGCAAAGTACCGTACATGCATGCATCTCTGTAACCCCTGGGTCGCATATCTACAGTACATGTATACCTTTCATGCAAGATGATACAGTGTTCAATTCAACTCAGTACCCTACTATCAGTAACTGAATACCGTGTGGTAGGGGGGTGTAATCCATCAACCCAGTTTAATCGGCAATTACCGCCGCATTAGGGTGGATACAACCACCATCATTGTAAAATTG
>JAQGAF010004644.1:0-13853 GCA_034687865.1 Kryphioiulus occultus
ATGCGCCTGACGTTCACCCAGACAGTGGCGCCACCACGCGGTTGGTTTTCCCGCGCTTTTGATTTTCCCGCGCTTTTGATTTTCCCGCGCTTTTCCACCCTCGCCACCATCGATGCGCGCGCGTGGCGCCCCCTAGCGGAACCCGCAGGATAGGCAGGGATAACTACTAGTGAACAAGTTGCTTAACGTTTTGTATATTCAGGCATGTGACCAGTTGGTATAACATTTTTCAGAATTTTTTACATCCAAAAATCTGATATTTTTCACATGCAATTATCTGTTTTATTTCACATTTTTCCACATTCTTTTACTCAATATTTTTGAATAAATAGCTATTTCAAGAGCTATAATAGTGCACCTCAAACAACAGGACGCGACCCACCTACAATATTGAGAACGCTATAGGTAATATTTTTTTTTACAAAACTAGATCACAAATAGTGGATTTCAGCTTGTTTTTGTAACAAAATTGTATGGCGTACAATTTAATATCAATGTTTAAGAGAACGTTTAATTCGACCAAAAATTGATTTCAAGCGTATGTTATCCTTCAAATGAGCACCGCAGGCCATTTAAAAAAACTGATACAAATAATCAAATTTTGGTACGTTTTTTATGAAATTAAGGACCTGAATGGAAGGGAATTCACCAGAATTTACGGATTGTCATTTTTACCCAATTTTTCACATTTTTTCACATTTTCACACAAGGGTATAAATTGTCACATTTTTCACACTTTTGCACTCTGGCTACATGCCTGATATTTAACTTTTTATAAACGACGGTCCGATAATTAATTATAAAATTAATAACAAGACTATTTGATCCACCATCGTAAAAATGACAACTTACATTTATTCAAAAACTATGTGTTGGTGTATCACATAAACCATAGAATGTTACTGTATGTTAATTAAAAATCCTTTAATTAAACTATTTATTGTCCACCATGTTTACAGTGTATACAGTAGATTTAAATGAAAATATCTTACACCTATTTTGAAATTAACAACGGTGTAAGGATGGTCCCCGTTGCACGAGTTATTAACATAAAAACGACAGTGTCTTGCAGCGATACCTTTGTAATGCATGTTAGCATGAACATGTATAACGTTTTCAATAAACAATAATACATCTATACAACAAACTGAAAAACATTTAAGTGCATAAAAAATTTGCATTCGTGTAAGTTCCATGTTTTATTTTGGAGAGAACTAAAATGATTTAAATCCATATTTTGCTTTGATTTAATCTTGGCTAACACTGTAAAAACATGTAAATGGTATGGGTGGTGCCAGAAATGAGGCTTGAAGCAAAAATTTAAAATTTCATTTTTGGAGATTTGCTCCATGCTAAGACCATAGTAATCTAAACCACTAATGGCTAAAGTAGTTTTTTTGCATTATGGGGAGGGAACGTAGGCACTTATCCATGGCGCAAAATTCCTGACTCTCACAAAGACGCCATAAAATCCAGGGGAAGCACAGTCGTTTTTGTTACCCCAGCTCACAATGCCCTCCAGAATGTAACGACCAGTGGCATTATCGTAAAATGCCATTGCACCCCCTGAATCACCACTACATGTGTTGTTTCCTCCTATGAAATAAAAAATAAAACTAACTAAAACTCATATTTATTCTCTTAAATTACATGCATCATTGTTGGCTTTTTTAAACAAAATTTCGCTTACAACGTTCTTTGAGAACGCCTGATATTGTCAAGTATACTATAGTTTTTTGATAAATGAGGCATAAAATCAACTACTTCTGGTTCAGGTTTCCTACAATGTTCTCTGATAATGCTATATCAGAATATCATCCAACACGTTTTTCCAAAATCCATTCTTGACATTTTAGGACATTTAAAAAAATTCAGACGTCTAACTCTTTGCATTTCACATTTTTAAAATTTGTTCTTAAGAAAATGCACAAATGTTAATTACGAAACCAGAAAGCTTCAAGAGGTATCTTGGTAATCTCGGTAACCATGAAGAGAAATTTTAAAATGCATTTTAATGCTCTATGAGAAAGAGAAAACTGCATTGGAAATGTATTTAATTCATTGCCTGATGTATGCCATAATACATTTGAATTATTTTCGTTCTAAAGTGCTTTTCAAAATTGTAAAATATACTACTTCATGTGACCTGTGGAAAAGCTAGGAAGGTCAGGGATGTTCAAAATGTAATAACTTGGGGAGTTCAGATAAATTTCTTTCGTTTTAGATTAGATTTGATCGTGAAAGTTAGTTTTCTGTTATTGATGCCTCTGCTAGGAGGCACTACAGAACCATATTGCTGGGAAGGTGGTTGGCCCTACATGATGTTGGGATAAACATGTTCATGTAGTTTTTCCATAGAAATTTAAGATTTCTGTATTGCCGTCTTTATTAATATTGCTGAAAACCATTCTAAAAATCCACAAGACAATTTGATCAACGTCTGTTAATGACATTTTATGAAAGCAAAACCTGTTACAACAGAGTATGACATCCTTACCTTCATCGAAGCCAGCACAGAACATGTTCTCAGTAAATGTGTTTTTGGTATTTTTGTAGCTGGCAGCACATTTATTATTGCTTATAATAGGCAGTTGGACCATCATGAGGACAGAAGGGAATGACCCTATGTTGTCCACAACACCCCATCCAGCAACCTTGAAAAAATGTCAATACAGAAAAATGATGAAATACCGTACAATTTCATTACTCTGTTCACCATAATGCATGCTACTGACCAGACCTTTACGACCCTCTTCAAATGTGGTCTGTGAATTGACGTCTGGGAGACAAAGGGGCATGGTGACAGCATTGATTTGCACAACTTCTTCCAGAAAGATAAGTCCCAAATCACTGTCCAAGCTGATGGGGTCGTAGTTGGGATTAAGATAGAGTTTGGAGACCTGTGCAAAACAATGGATAAGAATAGTTTAAGATCTTAAAAATTTAATCATTGTTTCTTTTGCTTTTATAATATAACTGAATAGGACAATGGCAATTTGCAATGTTGTCAGTTGAACTTGCGTGTTTCCAGCACATAGACTACAATCAAGATTAACTTATTCTCTGCTACACAACACATGCTCCTGGTGAACAGGTAACTGTATCTCAGGAATAGATCACTTTCAGACCTACATGTAGGTTATAATAGAAATTTTTGTTTCTTTTCATGAGTACTACCACTCTTTTCAATTGGATAAAAGTCTAACCATTTTCTGTTAATCAGTGCATGTGCTCGTGCAAGTTCCCTATATCTTCAAAATTAATTAAAGTTAAAGAAATTTCGTGCAAACATCATTAATGAAAAAGTAAATTTTTTTATAAAACATTCAAAAACATTCTTTGGCACTCAAAACTGGGCGAAGTGGTTTCAGGCAGGGCACACAAAAACATTACTAAGCTAACATTTTCCAGTAACATGGAAACCCTTTTCACAAAAGTCAATAACCTCTTCAAAATACAAATAGAATGAAACAATCGCATAAGGTCAATAAATAATCACAGGGTAAAAAAAGTTTTTTTTTCTGCCAAAGAACCTCTTGACATTACAAAATGAATGGAACGAGAGCATATAGTAAGCAAAATAATTATCTGGACACCATGAAAATTATTGTTCACATGTAAATTAAAAGGATTATCGTTGGAAATGTACCTGTATTATATTAAGTACATTACATGGTTTGTATAACAGTAGTAAAAACATTTGACTTAAAAAAATTCGACTTTTTCACTGCAAAAAAGTAAATGAGTATGACAAACCAAAAAATGGAGACATTTAAGGACCACTGTGGCATTACATGTAATTTCTTTTCTCTGTCTTTTATCTTTTGGCATAACACATTCACATGTTCTAGCAGTCAAGCTACCCTCACTAAAACGAAAATTTCCAACCCAACTGTATCTCACATTAAAGCCTCAAACACTGGCTATTGCCATCTCCATAGAGTATAGCATGGATGTGGCAGTACCGATATTTGAAGCTGAGTGGGATACAGTAGTGTCGCATCTTTTCAATTTTCATTTTACTGAGTTTAGCATGACTGCCAAGAACTGAGATATGACCACTGCTTTTCACCCATCCATTTAGACCTCATCCGGTGGTTTTTAAAGACACAACATTTAAGGTGTGAATTTAGTAACTTTATAAAAAATGTCTAAAAAAGACAGGAGTGGTGCTAGTGGTAGGCAATGTTTTTTATTTATTTTAAGGGATGGCCTTTTATTCTTCAACAGCATGCATTTGGGAAAGTGTTTGCAAAACATAACATACATGTATTTTCACTTACCTTCCTTGTTATCACATCTTTGTTATCCTTATTAGGGTTGGTGTAATACTTGCCAAAAAGCAGCAAAAACAAATTAGTATCACGAAGTTGTGTGGAACCCTCTTCAGTAATGCAGTGTGCAGCAGTCAACACCAAGCTATCACTTATGAGAACTCCTCCACAGAAAGGAGAGCCAACTTTCCCCTCACTTTCATGAAATGCCAGTGCCACCTGCCATGGGAATTCATTGATTTGGGCAGCCCTACCACTGATGATTTGAGGAGCTTGTTGGGGGTTGGCACTTTTCCCACAAACTGCAATAAATGAAAGATTAATCAAAAACGCGCCACTAGATACTGTACAAGAATTTGGTCAAAAAGCATTTACTCATTTTGCATCTTGGTTGTGAAGCATTCCATTTTCCATTAGGTAGACAAAGCTGCAGATCCTGTGGGCCATCAACTTCAAAAGGAGATTTGCAGGAATATGACTGCCGCATGCCAGGTATGCAGTTATCTCCAGTTTCGTTGCTGCACCACAAAAAAGGAATGGATTATTTGCTAAACTTGCATGAGTCAAAAGTTTACAACAAACATAGGTTGCCAATAAGGGCATCATCATGCAGACGTGGCATTGTTGTTAAATCTTGTATATTAAAGTCTACTGAAACAATTAATTGTTGAAGTAAATGATTGCATTGATATTGGCTGTTTTTTTAAAAAAACCTTCCACCTTGATTATTATAAAAACAGCATGAGGGAGAAATCGTGTTTGGGGGAATGTTTATAAACTGATTAAGTGAAAGCCCATTAAAAATGATGAATTTTGGTGCAAACGAAATTGAAATCGGCCCACCCAATCAGCCCATACGTCCAAAAATGTGGTTTTCAGTGTCTTTTTTTTCTCATAATTTTATATTATAAAAAAAAATGGAATTACATGATGAAGCCTCCTGGGGCCATTCACAACATTACAATTGTACATAAATATTTGATGTCAGAAATATGCACTTGCCAAGTTTTCGAAACTTATAAAAGTGAAAACTAAATTTTTCATGATGGGACGGATTGGCTTGTGACACATCATTGGAAAGCCTGTAGAATCATCAGGGCTTTCCTATGAAGTGTCACAAGTCATTTAAAATGTTTAAGTTGAGGTCAATAGGGTCAGGAAGTAGGCCATGGACCCAACATCATTGTTGAAATGAATGTCTTGATAACCTAACTGCTATCTTTTGGAAGGGAATTCTAACATCAAATGGCATGCAAAAATGCGACCAACGATATGCATCCAAATGGGCATGCAATTCGATCAGTGGATTTGAGTGACAGTGTCTACAACCTCGGTGGTTTCGTTTACAGATTCCCTTTACCAAACAAAAATTTCCTTTCGAGGTAAACTGTTCAAAGAGATTGATGCTAAGATTCTCCCGTCTTGAACTCAAAGTGTCCCACTGGAGACACTTGATCATTTTGGTAACGTTCTTAATTATCCCTTTGGTAACTTCCAGTGCCAAAGCACGCAGCCGCTGCGCTGAAAAGTCCAGTTCTTCTACATGACTGATTCAGTACGGGTTCCATATCGGGCAAAGATATTCGAGCCAATCTACTTTACATTTTCAGGACATTGTTTGAAAATTCTCTGTACAAATCAAAGACGTTGGTTGGCTGAGCCAGTTATTTTCTTGACATGGTTATTCCACAGCATATAATTCCGGATAGTTATGTCTAAATATTTTATGGATGGAACTGAATTTACAAGAACACCTTCCAGAATGCATACCTGTAACACTTACAAAATAAATTCATTCCATTATTCTGAAATCTCCACTTTTTAAAGTTTTTTATTATTTTCATTTCCTATAGGCTGTATCACAATGAGTAGAATTAAATGAAAATGTCAAGTTTTTCATGTTGACAAATGTTTTCTTAACATTTGCTAAAGTTGAAAAAGTTACAAATTCTGAATCCTGTTCATTCTTGCTCTAAATAACTTGTTGGATGGTATATCAATTAGATTGATAATGTTTATGAGTAGTACGCCACATTTATTTTCCACATGCCCAAATAATTTGGATGGCACTTTGTGGGGATCTAGACTTTAGAGTAAAGTGTTGGAAATGTCTGTATCATACTTGTAGAGTTGACAGTCGAACAATTTCCTAACGGGAGTGCAGCAGTCAAAATTCAAACTGTTATCAGAACCCACCTTTTACTCTGGTTCATCCCACGTCCATGTGAGTGTGTAGTTGACTCTTCAGGAAGTTCGGGAATTTGAGTTGAAGCCTGTGTGGTTGTCGTTGATTGGGGTGGTAGCTCTGTGGATGTTGTGTGCAGTGCTGATGTAGTAAAACTATTAGTATCTGCAAGCCAGGTGCCAGGGGTGAAGGCCAAATTTCCCTTGTATGTAAAATTACAGATGCACTGATATATCCACAGACCATTCCTCGAGATTTGCCTGGAACACTCTATAAACATTCTATATTACATTCACTTAACTTATATGAAGAATAGCCATTACACACAGCTTTGCCAATGGATCAATCCATAGCAAATGCGTAATTTATTTTTCCATGTCATTATACACTTTAAATCCAAAAGTAATCGGACACCTGCTTGTGTAGTGTTTCGCTATTAGTTCTTGTGGCAGTAAGAACTTGGCCAAGTTTTTGGTTCGAGGACATTCACAACTCTTCTGGAAAGACTTTCTATTAGATTTTGAACCATGCCAAGTATGTTTGAGGCTGTCAATATGCTTGAGTTTGTCTCGTGCGCCCAGGACAGTGGCGCACACCTCCCGCGTCCATGAGAGTGGCGCACTGTCTCGCGCGTCCAGGACAGTGCAGCACTGTCACGTGCGCCCAGGACAGTGGCGCACTACTCGTGGATCCAGGACAGTGGCGCACTGTCTCGCGTGCCCAGGACAGGGTCGCACTGTCTCGCGCGCCAGGACAGTCCCCGACTGTCTTGAGCACCCAGGAGATTTGTGCAGTTTCGCAGCATGTCTTCTCATATGACATCATATGCTAGATGTCTCACAATAGTGTAATATGGCAATGATGTTAGGGAATGTTATAAGGACACCTGACAGTGCATGGTCAACTAACTGGAGGACACTTGTGTAGGCTGTACGTATGCATAGATGCGAGTTTTAAAAAAAGTTAAAAAAAATTAAAAGTTAAAAAAATGGGATGTCCTATTTTGCAATAATAAGGACCATTACCAGTTTGGTCCTTTTTTCAGGAAAGACCAAAAAAGGCCCTTTTTTTCCCACACGGGGATGACCTTCATCATAAGGATCATTTTGAGACGTCTTACATGTCCGTGTGCTAATTGCTTATGGGGTGATGGTATGACCGTATGTCTCACGTGACATGACATGTGAGATACCTAGAATGGTCCAAACATCACATTGGACATCTACGTGTAACTGCCATGTTACACTATTGTGAGATATCTAGGGATTGTCATGATGTCATATGTGTTGGAATTACGCATCTTATCGTGTGGGTGCCTCCATCTTAGTGTGCAGACGACGCACATACCGGAATTGACACTTGCACCCAACCGGAAGTTGCCCCTAGAATATGCCACATGGTATATGCATCATACCTTTGTTCTATCGATAGTATGTTTATGAAAACGTGCTATGTTTGTAATGTGCACCACTTGTCTGTGCGCCAAACACATTAAACCCTTGGGGTTCCACAACTTAAGTTGTCTGATTTCAAATTCATTTAAGTTTTCTAGCTAGGTTCCAGCCTCTTACAACTAGCCAGGAAAGCAAGCTTCAATCGAAATTATTCAACAATATGTCTTCAAGCTACTTCAAACTGGACCTTAACTTGTGGATGGGAGTATTAATTATGTTATCCAGAAATATCCTCTACCAGAACTGCTGCCACAAAGTTTTAGCATTAAATGGTCCAGAATGGTTAATAAAAACTGGTGTTTTTGCAGTAGTTCTGCAGAAAAAACTCCAGTAATTCGAAGTACATGTATTTTGTAGTTTTATGAAACAAAGAACTGCAATTTTTTTGCAGAATTTCTCCAACATTTTTGAAGAATTTTCACTGCTTTTCTGCAGTTTTCTATATGGAAAAAATAATTTTCTACTAATAAGCCACTTAAAAGCGTTTTTTCCCCATTGGTTTCCTGCATCATTTATTCCACATTATCAGTGTTAATTAAATTACACATGAATGACATTTGGTAAGATTTTATCCTAGTTCCAGTGGCTTGGTAGGCAAGTATTAACCACTCAACTATCTTGTACCAATAATCCTACATCTTCAGCCTGATTCCTAGCTGTCAAAAAGTAAATGTCAAACGAGATTTTTAATATAATACGACTGGAATTACGCATCTGATCGCATGGTGCGTCCATCTCGCGCAGACGACTCACGCATGATATGATATGATATGATAGGTAAACTCCTTTCCAACGGAGGGCTCCATATTGAGCCAATAAGAGGTATTGTGCCTCTCTAGTGTTATTGCTGGGCCTCTCGGTGTAGGTTGGCCCAGAGCAGAAGGCGTGACTTCACCTCATCTACCCGCGTTGCATCCTCTCGCGATAGCGGATGTATTAGACCCAATAACGTTGGTGTGTCCATCTGCAGCCAAGACTCTGGAGGGGGTCCTAGTGCGGGGCACGTTCTGAGGACATGTTCAAGGTCCTCAGTATTCGCTGAGCATAGAGGGCAGTCCTCTGCTTTTTGGCCCCAGTATTTAGTTCTGGCATTTGTTTCCAGGGAGCCTGCTCTTGCCTTGAAAAGTAAGTCACTTCCTTTGCTATTGTCGTATAAGGATTCCTTTTGGATGTTTTGCTTGTGGCGGTATATGGAGAGGGTGGACTTCTTTTCCATACAGGCTCTCCACAAGTCAGTTTCCCTTGCTTTGACTGCTTTGTTCACTCCGTTGTCCCAAGCTTTAAGTACCACGTTGTTGCACCGCAGGTTGGGTATGATCTCTGCTCGGAGTCGTTTCGTCCGCCTATACCATGCCGTGCTTAGTTCTGGGTTACGGCCATGTATATATTCATACACTTGCCGCGCTGGTCGTGCCTTGTCCATTTGCAATATCCGGCCTAGGAACTTTAGTTTGATTGCCTCTTCTCGGGCTACAAAACTGGACCATCCCATGTCCCCTTGTAGTGCCTCGTTTGCCGTGAAGCTGTTTGCTCCAAGGGCAAGACGGCCAAGTCTTCGTTGCTGGACATCTAGATGTTGGAGGATGGTTTGAGGGATACACATCACCTCCAGGGCATATGTGAGTGACGGTACCCCCACACCTTTCCAGACCCCTCTAACCACCTCATATCTAGAGTAGGATTGGAACGCTATCTTTCCAATCAGTCCTGCCAACTGGCGGCTTTTGGTCTCTAGTTTACCAATCATGTTGCTCGCTGGAGTTTTTGAGCCATTGATGTTGATTCCGAGATACTCATATTCCTGTACAATCTCTAGAACCTGACCACTGAGAGTCCAGGTCCGTCCGTCCAGGTCTGGAACAGCTGCCCCTGCTATCATGATTTTGGATTTTTCCATGCTGAATTGTAGGTCCAGGTCCTTGCCACATTCGGTGCACATGTCCAAAAGAGCCTGAAGTTCTGCTGGATCCTCTGATAGAAGCACGATATCATCCGCAAACAAAAGGCAGGGGATTCGGTTCTGTCCGACAGAGTACCCTAGGTTGCTCTCCTGTAGCCGTGTTCCAAACTCATTAATATAAGCCAGGAACAGTGTTGGAGACATTGGGCACCCTTGCCGCACTCCTTTAGTTGCTGGGATACCCTCAGTCTGGTAACCTTCCCAATTTATGTGGTATGTTGTTTTCTCATAAAGCTTTTCTATGGTGGCAACCGTTGCTTGTTTTGCACCCAAGTCTTTTAGTCTGGCCCATAGCTTTTTGCGGTTCACATTATCAAAAGCTCCTTTTATGTCCAGAAAGCACATGTAGAGTGGACGCTTCTTGTGTGCCACTTCGATCAGCTGGAGAAGGACAAACAGGTTGTCCCCAATTCTTCGGCCAGATCTGAACCCATTTTGGAGCTCAGATAGTTTGCCAGCTGATTCAAGTTCTTGTTGCAGCCTATCTTTTAAGATCCCCGCAAATACCTTGTAGACACAACTGCCAATGGCTATTGGGCGATAGTTTTTTATATCACATTTCCGTTTTCCCTTCCCTTTAAAGATCAGCTGAATCCTGGTAGAGTACCAGTCTAGGGGAATTTCACCCTCTAGACACTGGTTCAGCATTGCCAGTAAAGATATCCGACCTGCCTGCCCTAGGTGCTTCAGGAAATCATTTGGGATACCATCTCCTCCATGAGATTTCCCAATTTGTAGTTTTCGTAGAACCACATTTAGTTCCTCCATAGAGATGGGTTTTGGGGGTGGAGGAGGAGTTTGATGTTCCGTGGCCACCTCCGGAGTGTCAGTGTCCACAAATTGTTGGCCAAAGGTGGTTAGTTTGGTAATAATCTCCTGTTCAGAGGCGCCAAGGAGTTCGGCTGGAGATGTTAGAATATGTGTCTGGGGTGAGTTGTACTTTGTTTTGACGTATCTCCAGAATTTCTTAGGGCCATCCCGTCCTGCTGCATGGATGTTCTGCCAGATTCTTCCACTGTGTGTTGCAATTGCTTTGGCCACGATCAAGTGGGATTCCTGCTTAGCCTCCTGGTATCGCTCCCAAGCAACCTTAGTGTTTTCTGGCACCCCCTTCTTTAGGGCCCTACGGTGTATCCTGCAGGCCTCTTTGCGTTTTCGGACAGCCAGCTGGACTGCATCAGTGAGCCAAGCTTTTTCACCAATTTCAGTGGGTCGTTTTTTCAGTGAGACTCCTGACACGGACTCTGCTTCCAAAATGCCTTTTTTCCATTCCGAGTACTGAGATGGTTGGGGGGTGGTTTCTAGGGTATTGGTGAAGACATCCCACTTCTGTTTGTCCTCAGTAAGGAGTTTGCACCTTGGCCTATTGTTGCCGCTAGGATTAATACTTGGGACCCTGGACATTTTATCCTTTCTCGTAATGACCACTTTTATGCCGTTGTGGTCCGAGTCGATTCCCCATAGGTTATCTTCGTCCACTATTACTTGGGTTACATCCTGCACTGCATTTTCATGAATCAGAACATAGTCTATCGTGCTCTGCAGAAGGCCCCGTGACCATGTTGTTTTCCCCTTGCACAGGGAAAGAAGATTGCCTATAGCCAAGTTGTGGTCATCGCAGAATGTTCTGAGCCTTGCCCCATTGGCATTGTCTCGGCCTTTGGGGTCCAGCTCTCTGAGGTGACCATTGAAGTCCCCACATAGGATGATTTTCCATCCTTTGTTGGCGTATTTTTTCATGTCGATACTGAGGCAGGAAAGGATCTCCTCATTCCAAGCTGCCTCGGTTCCTTCCACTGCCATATACACTACCGCTACTGCAAAGTCTTGCCCTTTCCACTTTAGGTGCACCCATAAATGTTCCTTGCAGTTGTGAGAAAGTTGTGTACATGGGGCTGTCTTGTGGAAGAAGATACCGACTCCACCTAATCGTTTCTCATCGTTACTTCGTTGTGTCCCAATGAATTGGATATTTTTCGTCGACAGTATTGTCTCTTGGTCTCGGAGGTGGGTTTCTGTGACTGCCAGGATGCCTAGTTTATGTTGTTTCATTGCTGAGTATATATCCTGGATTTTTGACACATGACGTATCCCTTGGGCATTGATAAGACCGATATTGAGCTCTTTCCCCCCTCTGCATTTCTCAGACCCTGTTTTCGAGACATGTTTGCTTTTCACCTTTTTGGCTGTGGGTTCCCTCAAGGTGAGGATGGCTTGTCTGCCATCATCAGGTGCTAATGGAGCCTGGCTGGTGACCGGGGGTGTCCTTCCCCCAAGAGATACTGGTGGGTGTTGTTGTACGCACGTGCCAGTTTCTTAGTGCCAATGCAGCTCATATGTACGCCATCCGAGTCATAGAACTGTGGGCAGGTTTCCCCGTATGGCATAAATATTTTCTCCATGTTGATGAAGGTGATCTTCCGCTCGTGGCATCTGCGGTGCAGTTGTTGGTTGGTGCGGCGAATCGACTCATTGATGCGATGTGAACGACCTGGGCGTGGGAGCACGGATGCAACCACCACATTCGTCCTAGGCGAATCCTGTTCGATTTCCTTGGCCAATTCCATGGTGTCGCTAACAATACTCTCGGCTGACCGTCCTTGCTCCACATCATTTCCTCCGGCATGTAGGATAACTGTCCCACCTCCGGCCTGTTGTATTTTCTGCTGTAGATGCTTTTTCCAGTTTTTCCTGAGGGTGGAGACCTGGGCACCTGGGATACTAATTGCTGAGCGGTGATCATCCGGCAGTTCGTGCTGCACCTTCTTGAGGCAGGAGTCCCCATAGACAAATACCGCATCTACTCCTTGGTTAGGCTGCGGTCTCCGTTTGTCCTTCTTTTTGAGAACCTTTTTCCAGGCAGGTGGTGGTGCCTTCCCTGGCGTGGTATTGGAGTCCTCAGAGAGGTCCGTGCGGTTGTCCTCTGGGGTGCTTTCGCCGACCGAATTTCCCGTATCCAACTCCTTAGTAGCTGAGAGCTCTGCGATAATCTTGTTTTGGTCCTCGATGACCAGCTGCATAGCCACCAGTTGGCTTTCTACACTGGCAAGCTTTTCTGCCATTTGGATCTGGGTGTTCCGAGAGGCACGTATGAGGGCTACACATTCCTGGCAGAACCAGGGACCTTTGCAGTCGGCGGCCTTCAGTTCCAGGCATTTGAGGTGGGACCAGTGGCAGCAAATGGTGCATGCCACCATGAGTTTTCCAGCGTCTTTCCTCTGGAAAAGGCACACCTCCGTGCAGTACAGAATGGTGTCTGTGTTGTCTTGGGCTGATCCATCTTCTTCTTTTTCCGGTTCTGTAACCCCACTAGCTGGGGTTGAGGGAAGATCCACCAGTGTTCCCTTATCTTGACTGTCGCTCTCCATCTGTGACGAGTCTCTAACATCAGGGCTAGGGGTGTTGGTGACTGCCATAATATCATCCGAGCTGGGCAGAGACGGGGCTTCATTTGGGTTCTGTTTACCCAGGGTTCCCTCTTTCTGCTCCTTGTTCGATGAATCTGGGGCGCCTGACCCTGATGGCTGCGATTGGTTGGGGGTCATCTTTAGTTGACCTTTTATTTTTTACTTGTTTATTGTTCTAGAGGACACTGCTGTGCAATTTTTTTTTTTGCAGACCTGAGTAGTCAGGAGAGTTCCACGTTATTTATACGCTTGCTGACACCGATTTGCTGGGAGCGTCACCACGTGTGTCTAGCTCCACGTGTTTGGTGATATCGATGCGCGTGGCACTTTAAAAGCTAAACGCTGATAGATCGTCGATAACAGCCCCTAACTAATTTAAATGTGTATTTATTTCCTGTATTATACTAACTAAGCTAACCTAACTATAATTGAATCCTAACACTAACCTTATTCGCGAGGTAGGGCCTCTATCTAGGGTCTCTACTCGAATGCCACGTACGACGTGCACGTGTTTTTCTGTTGCCATATATGACCGGGAGATGGCGCCACCGTCGCTCTGTAATCCGACACCGC